>PVJX010002833.1:0-119909 GCA_004027295.1 Dolichotis patagonum | reverse complement strand
GGCAGTGTACGCTAGCTCTTCCCTTCTGGGCCAGTCAACCTTTGCAGGCCTTTACTGCATCAGTGTGCACTGATCTCAGGGAAGTAACTGGGTCCCCGCTAGGGGCGTGGCGTAGTTCAAGCAGATTCCACCAATCTGCTCGGCGAGGGGAGTAACCAGCTGAAGCCACTTCCTTATGGAGTTAGAGCTGTCCTGCCCAAATCCAACATGTCGTCCAGTTGGTTTCCCCTTTCCCGTGGTAGGGTCTTATTCCCATCACTCACTGTGTCCCCCAGACCTGCTGGACTTCCCGACCTCTGACTTCAGCGCGGCTGTGGTGGGAATTCATGGTGCCTCTGGGTGGGTCGTGTGCAGAGCCGGTCCCGGCGAGCTGCACACAGGGCTGTTCAGCTCCGCGCTCTGGCAGCTCAAGCCAGTCGCTTCAGCGTGGATTGCTTGTTCAGGTTGGGTGGAATTCAGGCGTCTCGAGGAGGGTGCCGTGCTCGCTGATCTTATCTTTACTAATAGTATCCCCAGGACCTCATATTCAAGCGGGTTTTTGCACTTTAGTTCCTTTCTGTGTTGTGAGAGTCTATCTCTCTCTGTTTGGGTCTCTCCAGAGTGTTTTATTCTGGCATTTGAGCTGTCTCTCTCAGAGAGGGTCTCTCTCCTGCTACCTACCAGTCCGCCATCTTGTCTCCTCCTCATGAGTGTCTTTACAAGGTATGATAAAAAACATGGTGAATGGTGCTACCCAGTAGCATCCAACAGAAAGCAAGCTCATAAAAAAAAATTACAATATGTTCTAATCCACCTTATTCACTAGATCTGACATATCACTTCTGGCTCTTTCCCAAAGTCAAAATAGCCACGAAAGGTAAACATTTTGAATCGATTCAGGACACTGTAACCATGACAGTGTAACTAAAGACATAAAAGATGTCTTCCAGAGCTGGTTTGGAAAGCAGTAAGAATGGTGGAATGTGCGTTAAAAGCAAGAGAAGTATTATGAGGGGGATTAATGGCAATGTGTCTTTTACTGTAATAATTTTTTTCCAAATTTAAATAGTCACTACAGTTTTTCTCCATATTCTTTTTTTTTTTTTTTGTACCAGGGATCGAACTTATGACCTTGTGCCCCCTAGGCAGGTGCTTATGTCACTGAGCTAAATCTCCAGCCCCTGTCACTACAGTTTTTGATCATACTGTGTATGTTGAGGGCCACTTGAATGCTCAATTCTCTATGGCCTGGTACCTCACTTCACAAAAGAAGATGAGTGGGTATAAGTATTTATCCTTTTCTCAGTCCAATTGTCCAATATTCTGCAGGACGGACAGAATTATCAAAGAAAGTCTAAATAATAATTGTGGGTAGTACTCAAGCACATGCAACAAGTCATACACTATTTTGTACTGTCCCCTAAGTAGACCTCTTACAAATAAATACTGCATTTTCAACAGGTAGAAACTAGGGCACATTAACTTGACCAAGGTAAGAGGATTTGAACCCAGTACAATGGCTCTAGAGCTTGTATTCTTGATGTGGCCATAGTTCCTCAGTGACCTTTACTGTATTTTCCCATATCTAGAAGTCTATGACTTGTAGTCATTCTACTTTTGTTTTTATTTTTTGGTGCCAGGGATCAAACTCACAACCTCATGCTTGCCAGGCTGGTTGCTTACACTACTGAGCTAAATCCCCGGCCCCTTTGTAGTCATTCTACTTGGCAGTGTTGTCAAATTATTATTTTTCTAATCAAGGCACTGGCCATGTAACAAATTTGGCTTATTGTTTATTTCAGTATTTTATAAATTCAGAAATGTACTTTAAAACATCTCTGAAATTGGTGTGTCTTACAGTCAATTACAATAATGAGATTTTACAATCATTTTTGGCCAGGTAGCTATGTACTAGCTGTCATTGCCTGAGCATCAGCAAACCTAATCAATAGCTACAATACTCATGTCACTTCGAAGCCAAATATGAGGTACATGTATTGTTGTTACTACAGGTGTTGGATTTAATTAACTTTATAATGTCTTCAAAATTTTCTACTATGAGTTGGTATTGAAAAGAAAAGCTATGTGTTATATACAAAGCAGATCACAGATTAGACATTAAAGAAGCAAATATAGATCAATGGGAAAATAAAATACTTTCTTACAAAAAAATAACTGAGTGCTTCATAGGATCTAAGTACTAAGTAAATGAACTCTCTGCAAATACAGGAAGCTGTCTTACACTTGAATACTGATATGTGAAAAATAGCTGTCCTTTATATGCCGAGCAAAGCAACTGAAGCCAGGGGACACTGTCAAAACCCTCAGAACAAATAAATGTCAAAACAATAGAGGGTGGCATGGCCTGGTCTGGGGTACTGTTAAGTACTGTGTCACAGTTTAACTGGCAGAGTCTTCTTTCTTTCTTAATGATCTATAAAATATGTACTTCATAATCAGTGTACCTTCATATTCAAAGAAGTATGCATTAACACTTAAAGATCAGAAATCATTGTTTGAACTGGGTGTGGCGGTGGATGCCTGTACTCCTAGAGCTTGCAAGGCTGAGGCAGGAGGATCATCAACGGGAGTTTGAGGCCAACCTGAGCTACACAGTGAGTTTGAAGTCTGCCTGACCTACAAAGTGAGACATTATCTCAAAATAAACAAACCAATCATTCTCTGAGAAAAAATGGTAAGATCAATTCCATGTCAGTTAATATTCACTCTTAGTAGCTGACAGCTACACTGAGGGAACACGTTTCTCTTTTCAATGTTTCCATAAATTGTAATTTAATGATTCAAGACTACAAATGATTTACCTTTTGAAGATACAATCATCCTTCTAGACCTCTGGACTTTTAGTTGCAAAACTAAGTTCTAGAGTAGTGCACATCACTATGGTTTTAGAAGAGCAAGTATAGGTAGAATAAGCATTTAACATAGTGAGCCTCCTTTGTCTTTCTGTTTTTCATGAAATCCATCTTAGTGGAAAAATGTGAAGCCTATTTCTTGTGTGGAATTCTCATTGATCTAAAAAGTCAAAAAAAGAAGCAGGGACAGGTATGGGGGAAATACTGGCATTGTCTGGAGAGAATGAGGCCAATATAAATTTCACTGGCCAAATAGAATTTCTAAAAAAAAAAAGCCCAGTGATTTTTAAAAAGTATTTGTAAGAATAAGCTAACAATATGTCTTTATCCACAGGATTAATTTATGGCTAACAAGTCAGTATTCCCTGCTTTGGACAATTACCAAATATGACAATTACCAGATAATTATTCTTCATCTAGTATCTGGCTCACTGAACCATATTCTGTCCTACAACTACAGCTTCATCAGTACTTGAGGATTTTTTCATAGTAGGAACAAAGAAACTAGAGACTCAAAAGACGCCACCTGAATCTATGCTATTTACTTCCAGGTTATTAAAAGTAGACATAAGGGCTGAGAATGTCGTTCAGTGGTAGAGTATGTGCTCACTGTGCATGAGGGCCCAGGTTCGATCTCAATACCGGAAACATACAAACAAAACGCAGCAAGCAAACAAACACAAACTAAACAACATTCAGTCCAAGGTATTCTTTGGGAAGACCTTCAGGAATTCAAAGGTTAAAAGGAAGAAAAGAAGATGCACTGAACTCAGATATTCTTAAATAGACATTTCGCTAAGCTATAAATCTAACTCCAAATTGCTATATTAGTGTTTAACAACAACTAACTTAGAAGAAAAATTTCAGAGGTAGGTGTGCTGGTGCATGCCTGTAATCCTAGCAGTAGGAATCTGAGGCAGGAGGATCTCTGTGAGTTTGAGGCCAACATGGGCTGCAAAGTGAGTTCAAGGCTAGCCTGAACTGCATAGTGAAACACTGTCTCAAAAAAAAAAAAAAAAAAAAAACCCTCAAAAAAAAGAAAAAACAAAAAGAGAAGAAAAATTTTAGCATTTCCATCTCAATAATTTTGTGTTGATTTTAATCAAGAATATCAAACTGTAGGTTATTATGGTCAATAAATAAGTAACCAGGAAAGTAACCTAAAAATATTCAACAGTCTTTTGCAGTGGCTCTTAAAGAGCGCTGTATGACTACAGGCTGGTATTTGCTAACTATCACAGCTACAAATAATGAATGGAATTAAATAACAAATAAGTAAATCAGAAACACTACATGCCTGGCTTCAAATGTAGTTATGATTCAGTCTAAAAATTATGTTTCTTTTGGTACCAGGGATCGAGCTCACGACCTTGCGCTTACGAGGCAAGTGCTTGAGCCACTGAGCTAAATCCTTGGCCCCAAATTATTTTTCTTAATAACAGTCTTTTTTTAAAAAAAGCTTAAAACATGCTAATTAATGTAACCGGTTAAAAGAATTCATATGTAAAGGATTAATGATTTGTTAAGAGGTGTTAATAATCTGTCAATCTCAGTATTTCGTCCAAAGCAGCTCCCAGAAATGAAAACAACACCCTCACTGTGTAAACAGAGGAGGTCTGGTTGAGACAGGGCAATAAGCCTGGTGGCAGCACAGGCAGCTAGTTATTGGTTTTGCTGTCTGTGGTGTCTTAATGCCAAGAGACAAATTCTGCTCTTCCAGTCATCTGGAGCTTAAGGATGTGGTTACAAATAGTTGGTATTTTTTTTTTAACATAAAAGAGAATAAAAGAGACATGGAAAAAGCAATCACAAACGTAGTAACAGTATTATGTGTTAAGGTACATGGTTATTATTTGGACAAGGAATGGAAACAAGACTTACCATCACATGGCTGGGGTGTGAGTCTGTCCTCCTTCTCCTCTTTTGACATTCCTCCCTTGTTCTCAGTGAACTGGTCAGGTTCTGACTGTGCAAGGACTTGTTTTCCACACTTTGAGCTAGCTTGAAGTTTTTCGGAGGTGTTTTTCTGAGAATCATGTTCATTTCTGTTTATAGCCTGGATATGGTTGGGGCTGTCTATTTGTGGGATTATTAAAATAAAATAATTTATATTGAAAAGTAAAATTTAAAAATGTCACAGCTAGGTTTTACAAAAAAAAAAAAAAAAAAAAAAAAAAAAAAAAAAAAAAAAACAGTTGACTCTGATTCATTCTTTTAAAAAATTTACTGAGTGTCTACTATTTGTCCAGTACTAGGTGCTAGGGAGACAGCACAGAACATGTCACATAAGTCCCTGCTTCCTGAGGTTCCAATCTAAGTTGCAGAGGTAGACAATATGTAAACAAACAAAAAAATGCACCATTATACAAAGAGAATCAAACTGGAGTTTTGTAGAATTGGAGACAGAGGTGGTAAATAAAGAGTAGAATAAAAAAAAAAACTAAAGGAGAAATATTAGAATATTAATATTGGAATATTGCCAGGGTCAGATTCTCATAGGAGTCCCACGTCAGTTCAGATCTGCTCATGAACCTAGGATTCAATTCTGAATATCCTACGTTCATGATTCAATTCCGAATCCAATAGAGTTTTAGGCAGAAGAACAACGATGATCTAAATTTTTAAAGGATCACTCTGGCTGCTCTATGCAGAAAGATCACAATGGAGGAGACTAAAACAGTTACTACTGAGATCTGGAAAAGGAATGATGGTGATTTTCCAATAGGATGGTTGCAGTAAAGAGAAAGTGCTTGAAATCAGGTTCATTTTGGAGGTTACACGATAGATCGACTGTGCAAGGCAAAGAAGAGACATTGCCTAGGCTTTTAGCATGATCTAGGGAAGACTAGGGAGAAAATCTGAGTGTTAGATGTGATGATGATGATGATGATGATGATGATGATGATGATGAAGAAACAAGAATTCTATCTTGGGTATATTAAACTTGAAGTTGCCATTAGACATTCAGGTAGAGATGTTATTTACATAGGCCACTGGACTTCTCCAGTCTGGAATTCAATGAGAGAGATACCTCTGGCGATTTGAGCTGTAAGTCATTAAGAATAAACTACAGATGTTAAGAACAAAGCAAAGACTAACATATTGATAAATATTAGCATTCAGTGAATAGAGTACTGTATCACATTGTCTCTAATGGATTAAAAGAATAAATTAGTAATTTTTAATACTCTATTATTCTAAAATTGCTCCTGGAATTTTTAGACTCCACTCTTTTCTCAAAGACTTACATGGAAGGCACTATTAAAAAATTTAAATAAATTAAAATTATTTCTGTCTTTCAATGCTTCTGGTGTACATCATATCATTTGGAAATCATTATACCAAAGTGAAATAACATAATTCTAATAATTATAACCGTAACTTACAGCAATATCACAGTTATTTAAGATATTTACATCTCTCCAACTAGACTTTCATATTCAAAAAGATCATTTACTTGCTTTTTAAAGTTGCTTGACAACTTACTAAATCATGGCTCTAGAACTTTCCCTGCTGTTCCTTGATATCTCAAAGGAAAAGTTGCAACTATAAAACCCATATTAAACTATGATTTTTCTTGCTAAATCAGTTAACGTATACACTTAAGTGAACTGGCATTATTTTATAGTTATGATGTACTTTTTATTGCCTGCAGCAGTTGGGAATTGCATGGGTCATGCTGTTACAGGGATAGCATGTAGAAGAAGCTTGTGGTTCCAATTTAGTTCCTAGACAACAGGTGCCCACATTACAAATATAACCACCCATATGGCAGACTTGACAATTTTGGTAGGAGCACCCAGAAGTGAAAGAGAAAAAGTTGAGCTACTGAGTACATTTTCCTTCAGATCAAAACTAAGAGAGGTGAGCAAGGCAGGAAAGAACCACACTATCAGGGTTTATATCAGGTTTATTCTTACGTAAATATTCTGAAGAATTAATGTATAATGGAAAATTAGTTATGAATAATTATTGCTATTGATAAATAAAATGAGTATCTTTAGATTCTGAAACTGACACTTTTCTTTGGCATAAAAATGCTCTCTAAAATTGGAAACAAAAGTATTAAAAATCTTTTTCTTACAAACACTGGTATTAATAACCATTTCAGACACTGATCATCAGGAAATGATATATCATGCTATAAAAATACACTTGAAATAGGTTTATGATTGCTAACTTTAAGATGTTTTAGAAAGGAAGAAACTCATAATTGGTTCCTTAGACAATCTTTCAGAGTTTTTGTCAAGCAAAAATATGGCACAATGTATACTGAGTAGCAAAGAAGCTATATTGCATCATTTTGCTATTTAAACAAAAATAATCTATAATTTCTTTAAAAACAAGTATCTCTATAGAGGAAAGAAAACAGGAGATCTATGACAGTAAAGTATATTTGCTACCATAGCAACAGAGCTTCTATTCCTGCCCACTCTATTCACATCCTGCTGACATTAATCAGAAATGTCCATTTGTGCCAGATTAATGTCATATTATAGATACTAGAGGATATACATTTTTGACAGAACCAGGAGCTTTTCGCATTCCACAAGGGTCTTTAGTATGGGAAGTTCTACTCCATTTTACAAGCTAAATCAATGCTGAGTCACACTAAAAGCACACCTATCTGAAGTACCACTGCCAGCCCCACCTCCATGGCCACCTTGTTTGTACTCACCAGCACTGCCTTGAAGATTCTCACACATTTCACAATAAGGTAGCACTGAATTATTGATATAGGTGCAGAAATTACACTGCCAGCCCTTCTCAGGAACAGATGGGGTAGTAGATGGTGTCTTGGCTTCATGGACACTTTCCACTTTGGTTTGTTCAGGCCAAGATGGTGTCTGGTCCAGGAGATCACTGCAGTCATTGGTGGCAACTGATTTCAGTCTTTTAGCTTTAGGTTCAAAATGACTTTTGTAATCAATACTATCTCTTGTATCTATTTTTTGAGGGTTTGATGCCACTATAGTATGTTTCTCTTGGAATATTCTTGATTCATCACAGGAGGTCTCTGATTGTCTTTTTTTAGGTTTTGGTAAAAAGAATGATCGAATATCATGCTGTTTTTCTTTTTCAATCTAGGAAAAGCAAACAGTTACCAAATTAAGAAACAATTGCTCTTCCTAAATGAAAGAGTTTAACAAAACATTTTCTTTACTTTTATTTATTTTATTTTATTGGTACTGGGGATCGAACTAACAACTTTGTGCTTGTCAGGCAGACGCCTGTGCCTCTGAGCCAAATCCCCAGCCCTATTTTTTTTATTAAAAAAAAAAAAAAGAAAAAAGACTACAGAATTTGTAAATATCGCATTGTCTCCCTAGTGTAAAAACTAAATAATAATAATAATAATAATAATAATAAAACATTTTCAATAACTGTATTGCCTTAGCTTTTGAAAATATTTCAGAAAATGAATTATACTATGACCATATATATCATTACCACATCCATGCTATTTCCTGTCTTTCTACTTAGCACTTATGTGCCAACCACTTTGTATACATTAACTCATTTAATCCTCATGCCACCTCTATGAGGTAGGTGCTATTTATTATTCTGATATTTAAACAAGGAAATTGAAGCTTTAGTGAGGTCAGGTAACTTGGCTAGAGAAGTAATGAAATGAAAATATACTTCATAAACTGCCTTAGATGTATGCCAGGGAAAAGAGACAATTACATATTTAAACATATTAAATGTTAACCTTGACCAGGAAGCACCAGGAATCATAAGTTTTTTTATATATATATATATGTTTTGTGTGTGTGTGTGTGTGGTTTTTGAGACAGGGTCTCACTGTGCTGTTCAGGCCGGCCTTGAGCTCACTTTGTAGCCCAGGCTGGTCTTGAACTCACAACGATCCCCATGCCTCAGCCTCCTGAGTGCTATATGAGGCGTGAGCCACCACACCCAGCACAATTTTTAAAATATTAATCAGAATTGCCTTTTAAATAGGTATATTTTAATAATTATTCTTGCTTTTAAAAATGTAAGTTCTTTGGGCTAAGAATACTTATTAGCATGATCTCATATTTTTCATTTTCTTTTCAATGTGGAAATCTTGATTTCCTTATTAGAGAAAGTAGGATATCTTCACCATGATTGAGTAGCTAGTAGTTAAGTTAAAAGAGTTAATTTATAGAAGCCCTGCTAGGGGCTGAATTGGAAACTACGTTGGGCATGCTCTGTGACAGACTGTATTTTCAAAAATGGCCATATCATTTACTATGCTCTTTTCAAAGTGTGACACTGACATGCTCCCATTGAGAAGTGGGGTTTATATTCTTTTTGCTTGAACTTGGGCAGACATCTGTAACAGTCTTACCCCTCAATATTCAGTTAAAGTGATGCTATGTGACTTGAGGATTGTTCACTGAAGGAGATTTGGCTTCCACCTGCAGTCTCCCTACTCATCCTTCCTCTCTTTCTCTAATGGGACATCTCCCTGTGGAAACTGCCACCATGTGTGCGGAAGGTCAGGCCATGAAGAAATCATGTGTTGGTGTTTCAGCTGACAGAATGAGAAAGGCCCCCAGGTGTGGCAAGCATCAATTTCCAGACATGTAAGTGAACAAGCTTTCAGATGGGTGTAGACCCCAGTCTCTGGGTCTTCCAGCAAAGGCCTCAGTCATCATGGAGTAGACATGTGATCAGTGTTGCACCCTGGTTGAATCTGCACCTACTGAGAAATAAAACATGACTACTGCAATAAAAAATTCCAAAAATAGAAAAACGAAGCACAGGAAGGAGTAAGAAATATTTATGTTGTTTTCACACTGGTAAAATTAAAACATATATCATCAAAGCACATAATTCTCCCTCAACCCCATCAATATAGAACTTTGTTTTTTGGTACTGGGGATAGAACTCATGACTTCATACTTACCAGGCAGGCGCTGTACTGCTGAGCTATATCCCTAGCCCCAGAACATTTATTTTCATTCTTACTTACACATTTTCAAATATTATAAATGTTATATAATTAGATGCTAAGTTAGATATAGGAACTAAATAGAAATTTAAAGAATGAAATCATTAACCATGAAACAAGACTTTTGGAACTATATAAGGGAAAGTGTTAGAAAAGGGTGGAAAAGCAGAGAGATTAACAAAGATAGTTAAAGATATTAAAAAATTGTTCTATTCTATATAATAAAACTGTGAAGAAAGCTCTAAGATTTTGAAAATATTAGCAAATGTTTAACAAAGATAAATTCTATCAGCTCTTTTTGGTTAGACTGTGCTGAGTGTACAAGGGAGGTAAACTTCCTCTGAGTCCTTGCTTGCCTGGAAATGAGTTGATTTTCACCACATCCTCAGTAATTCTGCTTAATCTTTAAAGACATTGCTTTGTTTTTTTCCAACACTGAGTAATACTGACAATGTTGCTTCTCTGTAGATTACAGATTTTTTATATTTTAAGGTTTTAAGAACTTCTATCCTTATTGTTGTAGATTTCATGATGCTCTATATGTATACATTTATAAAGTGTCTTTAGTTGCACTGTCGTGGTTGCCTGGATGTTCTGAATCAATTCAAAATGTTTACCTGTCATGATCATTTTGACTTTGGGGAAGAGCCAGAAGTTTCACGGTGCCAGATCCAGTGAATAAGGTAGAAGACCTACTGCCATGGTTTTATGAACGTGTCTTTTCTTTGCATTTTTTAAATTATACTGTAAACATACAAAAGAGGACTTCCAAAACTGCTACAGAAAGCGCTACAGAATGTGTTCTAAGCAAGGGGTAGTATTTTAAGAGGGATTAATAGCAATGCATCTCTTACTGTAATACATTTTTAAAATTTAAATATGCATCATATATTTCAATCATTCTGTAATTCTCTAACAATTTTGCTCAGCACCAAGATACTTTATTAATTCTGAATAACATTAACTTTAGAGCCTGAAAATTTATTTGTCTTGCTATGTATTTCAGCTAGCTTTGAATTCACTATGTAGCCTAGGCTGGCCTTGGACTCATACCTATCTTCCTGCCTCAGGCTCCTGAGTGCTGGGATCACAGGCATATGCCACCTTGCCCAGAGTTCTAGATTTCCTGGCTTGTAACATGGTAGTGATCAAAACTGTATTACTGCAATGAGGAATACAGGCAGATTAATGATTCATTAGGAGGCAAAAAGAGAGGACATAAGAAAGTAAGTTCATTTTTAGACATTGTGAAAACTGCTGAGTACCAGGGTAAAGTTTTTTAGGGTAATATCTGGTGTCCAAGAGAAAGCAACAAATGGATTTAGCTATCTAAAAACCACTGACATATGCAGATGCATAAAGTTGTAGGACTGGATATCACGATATATGCTGGCAGCCTACGAAGGTAAGAATAGATGAAAGAAAAAGACAGAAAGCAAGACAAAAACATTAAACATAAATGAGAAAGAGAGCCCCAGCAAAAAAATCTCAAAAGAAAATATCTGGGGGGAGGGTAAGGGCATTAGTGTATGTATGTTTGATTTTTTATTCATTACAGTAAGTGTTCTGTGGACATTGTAAAACATAAGTATTTGTGTTCCTCCATTCTGGAAGTTTTCTTACATTGTATTCCCTTCTTTTGTCTTTGCATACTGCATCTCCTCTTGGGAAAAAAGCTCCTACCTAAATGGATCATCTGATCTTTCTCAAAATTTCCATCTTTTTATTTGTATTTTCTGTGTTGTTTTCTCATTATTTTCCTTTCTTTCTTTGCTGAGTTTCTGGTATTATTATTTTAATGTCTAAAGCTTATCCCTGTTCATTGGTTTTTCCTTTTTCTGATTCTTGTTTCATGGGTGTAATATTTTCTTTTACTTCTCTGTAAAAGAAGTTTCAATTTTTAGAAGCTTTTTAAAAGAAATTTCTATTAATAAGTTTTGTTCTGTCATGTTTTTCTCAGTGCAAGACATCATCTCTGTTTCTTCTGTGTCCTTTTCTTGGGTGCCTCTTTGTTTTAGTAAGTTTAACTAGGGATCAAACTCATGACCTCACGCTTGTCAGGCAGGCACTTGTGCTGCTAAGCTAAACCCATGGCCCTTTTTTAGTATGTTTTTATGTTAGAGGCTTTCTTCAATGCCTGGTGGCCATTTGCAGTCCACTTATATTTAAGAATTAAATACTAAAACATTATTGGAAGTTCCACATGGGAGTCACTGCACAGTTACTGGTTTTGTCTGAGGATCACTTATGAGCTCAGTACATTATTTTCTTGGCTAGTAAGTCTCTCTAGAGAGGACACAGTGCTAGCCACAAGGGAGTAGATCCGAGAAATATGATAAAAATCTCACTATGAATTAAAGTCTTAGGGACCGGGGAGTTAGCTCAGTGGCACAAGAACCTGCCTGGCAAGTGCAATTTGCGGGCATGAGTTTGATCCCCTGTACAAAAAAAAAAAAAAGAAAGAAAGAAAGAAAAAATGAAAGAAAAAGAAAGAAAGAATGAAAGAAAGTTAAAGTCTTACCATGCTTGTTTCAACTTAGTGTCTTACTCTAAATGTCTTGTTCTTCAATACATTTTTCAAGACTTTTTAAGAAGAGCAAATACAACAGAGATGAGTATAGCTACACATATAAAATATCTAAGTCACATGTGTGGGCTGCCACCAGCCTGGAACAGATAGAGCGTCTCCCATGAGTCAGCGCCATTTGCAGACTGGGGATAGAGAGAACAAAGACACACCAGCAAGCAAGCCCAGTTTGGGAACCAGGACCATACGTGAGTTGCTGCTGGACTGGAACAGAGAGACCCCAGCCCTTTCTGGAGCACAGGCTGGCAAACATGAAGTACCAACACCCTCTCCGCCTGCCGTGCCATAAGTGACAGGCTTATCCAGAGAAACACAGGCTGTGATGATAGCTGTGGAGGTGAAATGCAACTGGATGCCTGTGGTGCTTTGATGTTTCACTAACACTGCAGGGCGAGGGCCAGTGGTCGGATCATAGGTTCAGAGGGCAGTGGTACACAGTGTGGCATCTATGGGGGATCTCCTTCTGAGGTTGGTAGCCATTGTTGATTCCCTATGGTCTTGTTTGGGAAATCCTATATTGTTTCCATTGTTTCATTGGGTTGGGTTTTATTCTCTTTTGTTTTGTTTGATTATGTCAGATTCAATGGCAGAAGCAGCTATTTCAAAGATAGCAAGTTATATTATGGTAGCAATATTGGATTTACTATAGGCTTGTTTTGAAGTCCTTTATTGCATTCATTGTTTTGTTTTTATTGTTTCTATTCTGTTCTGTTCTGTTTGATTTTTATTATGCCCAAAGTTATCTGCAGTTGTTTTGAATGCATCAAAAGGCATTATGGTAACTATTGCTGATTTCAAAATGTTTTAAAGTCCTGTATCTTTTATATTGGTTTGTTTTGATTGGTTTTATTCTGTTTTATCCTCTTTAAAATAAAGTATATATAAGCCACGGTCACACACAATAGTTTGAATACAAGAATCTTTTATGCCATTCTATATTGTAAAGAATTTGTTTCTTTAAAGACATGTATTTCTAACTACCTACTTATAAAGAAAGAAAGAAAAAAAGTAAAAAAAGAGACTGCTGAAGGTTTTTCAAGCAAAAGCAATCCCTCCAACAAAACATCATGAAAAAAAAAAAAATATCTTTCAAGGCCAGGTGTGGTGGCACACACCTGTAATCCCAGCACTTGGGAGGCTGAACCAGCAGGATCACCATGAGTTTGAGGTCAGTTCAGGCTACATAGTGAGTTCAAGGCCAGCGTGAACTACATAGTGACACCCTGTCTCAAAGAAAAAAAGTCTTTAAAAGAAAAATTCTCAGGGCCTGGAAATATAGTTGAGCTCCTTTAACTAATTAAGCTATTTTTAAAAGAACTCCTAATTTTAAAGTGATGACTAATTTTGGAAAATATCATTTGAGAAATTATTTGCTAGAGGCAGATGGAGATGAAAGGTTAGTAATCAGAAACTGATGTATTCCTCTGACACCGAGAAAGTTTACTCCCTGCAGGGCAGTGATTGGCATAGGTACAGTTCTGAAGCCACAGGACACCTGGGCAATGATAAATTGATACTTTACTATCTAAAGTACAATTCAGAAGAAGAGGGAATGAGTAGAAACAATTTTAAAAATTTCTCCAACCAAAAGATACACTAAACAAAGAACTATTTATTTTGGTTTTCTAGAAAGTTGCTATATATCAGGCCTGGTTAGTTTTTATTTCTTGGGGTGAAAAATTTTCCTTTGATAGTTAAAAAAAAAAGATACACTAAGAATATAGTTGTAGCAATGTTAGTAAAGCCTTTAGCTAATGTTAGGGGATTGCTAAATTGGACAATGATGAATGTTGTCACAGGTAGTATTCCTTACAAGTTAGTGTACGGACCTTTGGGTTGCCAGAAGCTAGAAACCCTAACAGGAAAAAGATTTCCCCTGAGGTAATCTGTTGGAAGTGTGTTCCACGCCACCACTGGATTGTAGTCTCCCTGAGTATGAAGTTAGTTGATAAGGGTTTTTGACCTTTAGCAACTATGGTTGATAAAATCTCCTGGCTATATCCTAGTGGTAAGTATATGAGGGTTACTGAATCACCAAATGAGTTCTTAACTTGCCTTCCTCTGGCTTTTCACAAGACCTTGGATGGCCTTCTATGAGTCTGGAAAGCCTCTGAAACTGACTCAAAAATGTCTGCATTGTATGTGCATTTGAGGGAAACATTCAGTAGTCTCTTCACAGTTTCAAAGGGATCCTGGACCCAATATAGGTTAAGAAATTAGATTAAAATATTTGAAGATGCATTTGTGGTTTTAATAGCTCTGTTTCTTTTCTTAATTTTCTGCATGTAAAGAGGGTGGCAAACCCAATACTTTACAGAAAAAAAAAAAACATGAATTCACTTAAATGGTTTATAAAAATCCTTCTGGCTTCATTCAATGATTTTTAAAAACTCCCGTGTAGGAATAAAGCATACTTCCTCATCTATCACTGCAACAGGACTCTAAATTCCCTTTTATAACAGAGCAAATGACATGTGCAGTCCACAGGGTCAAAAAAGGGCACATTTGGATGAGATGAGTAGAAGAAAGTGAGTGGATTCTAAAAATAAGGAAATTATCATACTTGGCAGGATATAAAGGACTCAAAATGTCACAAAGTCAGCTTATATAGTGTAGTAATCACTGTTATTTTCTTATTATTTGGTTATGAGAATTTGTTTTGTTTTTTCATTAAAAAAAGTCAGTGTAAAACAAAGCACACTATCCTAGATGTTTTGAGATGAAAATATCCTTGGGGAGATTCTAGCAGTTTTTGGAACACGGCAGGCTAATAAAAGAATATTGTGGCTTTTAGCAAGATACTGACATATAGATACACAGACTAAAGATAAGTACAGAATTTCTTCTTTAAGATGCTTCTGGTGATTTTCATGTTTTCCCCTTAATATTAATTTTTATTGAGGGTCTACTTTTAGCAAAGTTGGTGACAAAGTAACAGAAAATGGCCTCCCCAGCCAGGGTACTTCAGTTTGTTAGTTGCTCAGGTGATAGTTCATGTCCCAGTCATTTCTGTCTCTCAGAAACAGCTGGTCACGGTGCTGTATCGTTGGTCACCATGATCCATATTGTATAAACCAATCCCCAACTGACAAGCCATTCTGCCTCTGTACCTTCCTGCTTGCTTATCTCATATAAGCCCTAGACCACCAGAGATTGGGGTCCGATATTCTGGGAATGATCCCAATCAGTGCCGGTTGATGTAAATAGTCTCCAAGTCCAGGGTGTCGTTTTGGTGCTTCTGCTTGCCACTGCAATACTTCTACAGCTGTTAGTGAATTCACTGATTAAACACATATTCTAAAAATGTTAGATTCATCAATAACATAAGTCCCTCCAATGTAAAGGGATAAAGAAATAATCTTACTGGTCTTACCAAAGTGGACCAGTCTTCAGATTCCAACAATCATACTGATTGCTAAATATTCAGTACTTATACCACTATGGCAAGTTAACATTATAAAAATTAATTACTTTATTATAGTTATCTTTTTTTTAATTGTAAAGATAGGCAGGAATTCTGAAGGACGAATTATTCTTTTTGCCTAGTAAAGCTTTATTTCTGAACAGCAAGAGTAAGTTAAAATGTCTCTTGTTTTGTGACATTATCGTATTAAATTATTGACAAATACCCTAATGAACATGAATATTCATCCTTATAAAGAAATAATTATAGTAAATTTGCCCTTTTAATATGTGATAAATAAGAAACTTAAATGAAGGTGTTTCTAAAAAGGAGATGTAATCTGGGCCTCCAGTAATTTTCATCACAAGAGTTATGGGAACATATAGTTAGGTCCATATATGTCCATGTTATGAAGACTGTGGAGGAAAGATGAACAAATTTTTGTCTTCAGTTTTACAGTGGACACTCTATTGTGTTCCTATTTTTTGTTCAATATTATATTTGAAAAACAAAAGAAAAATACTGCCTTCGGTGAGAAGTGCTGGGAATAAAAACTGCAAAATGCTTAAATGGCAAAATATGTTTTTATCTGAACAGCTCAGGGACCAAATCTATTTGCTGTTTTGTACCATGGTAAACTACTGGTCTTCTGAGACAAATCCCTTGGCCATGATGCTAGGATTAAAAGTTATTAGAATTGAAGGAAAGGAAGAGGAAATCTAGTAAAACTCCTAAAAAATAAACCATTTCAAAGCCTGGTGCTATTCCAGCAAAGCACAGGCTATCAACAAAAGCACTGATGTCAGGTTTAATCGACTTTGATCAAAGGACAGCTCTGGTAGGAGCTATTACTGCCTTCATTCGACTCCTGTTCCAAAAAGAATTAATAAGGCTCTGCTTTAAAAATATACGGTTGGAACATCATGATGATAGGAACCACAACTAAAGAGCCCTCATTAACATTTGTAAACAAGCCAAAAACAGTCTGTTTCCAAAGGATATAGAGAGACTGAGTAGGGTTTTAATCATCTAACTTTAAAAAAGTATTCAAATTATCCTTAAAAAGGAAATCTCTGTTTTGTTTTTTTTCTCCAGATTTTCTATAAAATGTCTATGCTCATGTAGCTGAATAAAATTTTGACAGTGATCAAGTTTTAGGTGCAACTAGCTTTTCTCTCCAGGCATACAGAAAATAGAACAAACCAAATGAAATGTCACTCTGGTTAATATAAAAGTAGTAAAATTAAAATGTTATTAAATATTTTTAACAATGACATCAAGGCCAGGCATGATGGTGCATGCTTGTAATCCCTGCACTTGGGAGACTGAGGCAGGAGGACTACTGTGAGTTCAAGGCCTGCCTGGGCTACATAGCAAGACCCTACCTCAAAAAACAAACAAAACATCAGCAGCACTGCATTTCCTTGGCAAGCACAAGATCCTGAGTAGGATTCCCAGTACCAAAAACCAACCAACCAACCAACCAACCAACCAAAACAATGACATCAAAATCAGCGCACATAAGTATCTTCCAAAATAGCTGTATCATCTGATAAAGACAACTAGAATTTAAAGCAAAATATTATATAGTACATCAATCCCTAAAATGTAAATCACAATGTTAAAATAAGTGATATTTAGTATACGCCTGTGCACCATTTCTCTTTTAAGCCTCAAGCCTGACCTCCCAATTCCTCTGGGACACCAGGTGAGGTTCAGAGGCATCTCAACCTCAGGATGTCCCAAGTGAACTCATTATCCCTGCCCTTAAGCCACTTCTCTCCTATTATCACCATCTCTTGGGTCTCCACTGCTTACCACATTAAGGGCCAATTTTAGACCTAAATTGGATCTCTTCCCATTGCTTCATTGTCCTCTTCTTATTTAACTGCATGCCTTTGGCTCTGGCATTTTCCTTGCTCGATCTACTGTTTCTGCACATGCTGCTACAAGACAAAATTCCACCTAGCTCTCATTTTATTGATCCTGCCTCTCAAATAGATGTAAATTTTCTCTTTTTCTCTGTTAATACTTCTGCTGTTGGGAGTTTAGGTTAAAATTTAGGGTAGCCTCACAAATAAAAGAAACTGGCTTTGTTACAGACCTTTGAGTGCCTAATGGCACCAAAGTTAAATTTTGGTCAAAGGTATATAAAAAGAACTCAGATAATACTTAAGGCCAAAATGAGTCCTCCAACTTCTCACTGTAATGTAGTAGGAAAGGAGGTGGTGGGGCCTGCAAAGCTAGGCTCTTTGATTGTGCTCATGGTAGATGCAGCAGGCAGAGGAGAGGGATAGCTTTGGGGGTTACTGTAGTCCACTGCCTTGAACCATGGTGGCTCTACCAAGTTTATTGGGTCTGAAAAATTGAGGGGGAGAAATCCTGACAGTGGAAAGATAGGAAATTCCCTTCATGATAATCAGAAACTGTGTAGGTAGATGGGCAGAAATAATCTATTCCCTCAAACCGCATGCCCCCAAGAAACTCTTCTTTCCCCCCACTCTTTCCCACACTGCCATTAGGATTATCTTTGAAACAGAAATCCCATAATGTCATTTATCTTCTTTCAAAACCTCCAATGACACTGCTTCCAGGATAAAGTCACACTTCTTGGCATGGCATATGTGGGCTTCTCTCCATCTGGTTAGTGCAGAAGTTTTAGGCTTGCTCTCTTTTGACTCACTCCTATGTGCTCTAAAGTCACACATTCATATGGATTTGCCATTCCTAGAACAAATGATATCTGTTCATATCACCATGATTTTGAGGATGCTTTTGGTATTCTTTCAGTTTAAAATAGGATCTACCTATTTGGAACTAATCCTTATAAATCTAGCTCAGATTTTCCTAAGGGAAAGATCCCCAAATACTCACAAGTGGTTACTTATTCTATACTGTGCTCCCAGAGCCTGGTTTATATATATCTCAATTTTCACATTCATCATATTGCTATAAAATAATTTGTTAACAATTATCTTTGCTAATTAAAGTAAGCTCCACAGGAAAGTTGGCCATTTTCTTCATCTTTATGCTCTCATATGCTTGCATGTAATCTTAAAAAAAAAAGGCCTTGAGATATAACTTATTTACCATAAATTCACCCTTTTCAAATGTGCAACTCAGTGACTTCTAGTTTAGTCAGAGTTGTGCAACCATCATTATTGTTTAATTATAGAATGTTTTTAACACTTTCAAAGAGAAATCTCATATTCATTAGGTGGTCATGTCTTATCCATCCCTCTCCTAAGCCCCTGGAAACCAATACATTTCTCTACAGATTTGCCTGTTCTGGACAATTCATATAAATGGTGCCATTCAATATGCAGTCTTTCACTTACATTAGTATTTTCAGGCCCTCGTGTCCTTTTTAAGGTCAAATAATATTCCATTGTGTTGTTAAGCCACATTTTATCTGTTTAATTTATGGACATTGGGATTGTTTAATTTTTTGACAATTATAAATCATACTCCCATGGCATTCATGTGCAACTTTTTCTGTGGACATGCTTTCAGTTCCCTTGGGATTAGAATTGCTAAGTCTTATGGTAACTATGCATATGCTTAACATTTGGAGGAGTTGTCAGCATTGTTTTTCAAAATGGTTGCAGTATTTTACACTCTCCCTAGCACACTATAAATACTCATTTCTTTACATCATCACCAATACTTATTTTTTAAAATTTTAGTCATCCTAGTAGGTGTGAAATGACATCTCCATGTGGTTTTGATTTGCACTGCATATAATCTTAATATATCTTTATATAATGATCTTTGCTCTGTGTAAAGTATATGTCCCATAAGCACAAGCTAAATCAAACTGAAATGTTTTAATGTTCTGTATGTTTCACAAATATTTACTGAGGGGTAATGGCATGCTAACTCTAATGCATATAGTATATTTTGGCATGAGTATGAGAGCAGACATTACAGCAGAAAGTACTAGGTTCAAATCTCAGTTTTGTCATTTATTGGTTGTGTGAACTTAGGCAGATTACGTAAACTTTTTGAGCTTTAGTGGGGCATGGTACCCGTATCTGTCTTTTAGAGTTGCTGTGAAGGTTAAATAAAATTATGAATATTAAGGGCTTATCAAAGTGGCTACATGGAATAACTACCAATATAATATATATTGATTATTACTGAAGTTGCAAAGGTTAAAAAAAAGTCTAATAATAATACAATGTGATATAAGCTATGACTATTAAATATTTATGTCTCTATCAATAATAGGATACTTTCCTGTCATTATTAGCCTTCTATGCTGACTATGGAATAATTATACATAGGCTGAAAATTTAGCTCAGTAGTGTAAGTGCCTGCTGGCAAGCGCAAATTTGTAAGTTTGATCCTTGATACCAAAAAAAAAAAAAATTTTATAGAGCAGTTTGATTTTCTACAATATATATTGAAAAATATTCTAATTTATGATGTACTGGTCCTAAGATACCAGTCCTTCAGCATATTCAGAAAAAAGGGATTTTGGACAAAATAGATTTAGATTTCATTTAGACTCATGGTCAATTTCTTTTCACTGTTACCATTTATTCAACTCGACAAATAGACTAGTAGAGAAAAAGATTACTTTTTATATGTATAAAACAACTTTGTATTTGAACTTTCTATCCTATAACAAGGCAAGCATTTCATACAATGTTGGCATTTAATAAAAAATGCAAACTTTATCGATTTTTTAAAGCATTATTTTAAAATTTCAGTTGTTATGCTGAGAAGTTCTGCTTCTCATGTTACTTTTTTTTTTTTTTTTTTTTTTTTTTAACCAGCAGACAAGCCATCATGGCTATTTAGATAGAATGCACATTCAGGAGTTCAAGAAAGGAAGAGGTAATACAAACAAACTAACAGAATCTGAGGCAGGGACATTAGTGACTGACTCCCAAACAGGCCAGCTCAATTATGGGATTGGCAAATATGCAGTGAAAAAGTAACTTTAATGTTGGAAATTTTCTTCTCTTCATTTAATTTGGACTTTATTTGAGTTTCATTTGCTTTAATAAATGATTTATTTTAAAATTATATTCATGGGCTGGGAATTTAGCTCAGTGGCTCAAGCACTTGCCTGGTAAGTGCAAGGCTGTGAGTTCGATCCCTGGTACCAATAAAATAAAATTAAATAATACTTATATCTTGAATGGACAAAGAGTTGTACCTTATGTGTCTGTGTGCATTATTCAAATACTAAAACTTAAAAACAGGTATAGCAGGGGGGTGCCTTCCAAACTTGAGTTAAAGCAAAGTCTCAGAGGCCTCTTGTGGTGCTGGATCATGGGGACAACCAGAAAGGCCTCACCGTGGGGTGAAGGAGTATAATGACAGGTCTGAGAATGGGTACTCACCAACCATTACCAAAATGTTTCAATATTTTAACAGTTTACCATGGTTCACTTAAACTTCTATATGCTAGTGGACTTTCAGCCCTGGTTCTATGTATTTTTCCTTCAATCTCAATAGTTAGAACTAAGTCACATGACAGAAAGAGGAATCTGACTAAATGAGGGGAGAAAGAAACAGACAACACAATTCTGAAGGGCAAGTGCACCAGAAGAGAAAAGAGGCAGCAGATAGCAAAACTAATATAAAAACTATGTAGGGGAAAGTATTTTTCACATTCTTCTTCTCTTCCTCTTCCTAATCACAGGACCCATGATCATCGCAATTTTAGGCTTTAAATCAATTCACAAAAACCAAATTAGCCAAAGCCCCCATGCTAAGTGACTCATTTGTCTAGTAAGCAATATATTACAAGTCAATTCACCTGAAATACAATTTACTGAGGATTAATTTGCCAAATACACCAAATTCATATGTTTTCTAAAAACCATTTATGGGGCCTACAGCATTTTGAATCTGATGAACTGGAGGGTAAGAGGAACACTGGGAGCCAGGGAGGTAGGTGGTAGAGGCTCCTGGGATTCTTCCTGCCCTCAGTTTACTTGCTCTCAGGCTTTGCTTTTGATCTCCTCTTTGAGCCTTTGAGTCCTGTGCTGACTGTAGAGACAATCTGTTCTACCAAGCAGAAGGTCTCTCTTTGCTACAGCTCCCTACAACTGTGGCAGCAGGGACCTGGGATAAAGATAAAAAGAACATTCCTTAAAATGCTGATACCACACAACTATTTACAAGTTGCTAAAAAACACCCAATTAGAAGTGCTATAGTTAAGCATGTTTTTGATGACAATTGGCAAGTTTGGGTAATTTGGTAAAGTTTAAAATTGCTAAATACTGAAGAAAATGTAAGACTTTTGGAAAGATTCAGAAATAAATCATTATACATAAAAAAATTCCCAGAGAAAATACTTAAATTTTGGCAATATTCAGAAGAAAAATATGTTCACTGTTAAAACTTAGTTTTCATAGACCCTTTAAAAAACATTTCTTAAAAATCCATGAAGCTACAGGGTATTAAAGACAGTGGCGAAGGGCCATGCCCACCTAAAATCAACCAAAGCATGTTTCATTTGGTGGTCAAACATCAAACATATAAGTATAAAAAAAGCAAAACAACTAAAAATAAAAGATTCCTAAAGAGAAAGAAAGTGCTCAAAAGGAAGGAACAACCTGTAGGTATACACATATAACTGAATATATGTTTAACTGTGCAAGATAGATAACCATATTACTAAGTTTTCGATAGTTCAGCAAACAGAATAGTTGTGCTGTCATTGTTCAGTTGTCTTTGATTTTCTAACGTGAATAACTACTTCTGAGATAGCAATATGTAATATATCAACTAGTGATGATTTCTTAATTTTTTTCTTAATTTTTTTTGAAATTCTGTATCATTTCTACACTTTTTTCTGTTTTGTTTTCTTTTGTAAATAAAAAAAATCCCACCCACCCCCCAAAAGATGCCCCAAAGATCCCCAAAAACTTATATGAAGCCATCTAAAGATTGGAAATTTTGTGCAAAATAACACTGAACTTTGAAAGATATACACATCTATAGATACACACATTCTTTTTTTTTCTTTGGTATCAGGAATTGAACTCAGGACCTTGTGCTTACAAGGCAGGCACTGTGCTGCTGAGCTATATCACCAGCCCCTCATTTTAATTTCTAAATAGCAACTTATGAGGAATCAGGACTCTTTAAAGAAATAGCCAGTTGCAAGTCAGAAGCAAAGAGAATTCAAAGTGAATCTGGAATATTTTGTTTATCAGAAAGCAAAGTACTTGGAGAATTATTACAAGGATGTGTTCTTTTTTTTTTTTTTTTAAGAAAAGAATCAGTGTAAAGGATTAGCCAGATCTAAGCATAAACACAAAAAATAAGTGAAGGATTATAACACAGTAAATATCAATAACAAAAATAAGAGAATCCTCAACTTTTTAATGATTTTCTTAAAGGGAGAAATAACATGCTTCTTTACAAAAAATAGCAGCTAGTAAATATGGAAGCAATGACAAAATTGAAAAACCACCTTTTCCATTCTGATTCAAGTAAAAACCATCAATGATGGTAAAACCACTGTATAAAAATTTTGGAAACAAGATGGTCACATAACCTGAAAGCATCATACTATAGATATTTACCAACTGCAAAGGGAAAATGTTATTTTTATAACCTGCCTTGTCTTAGTATGGCAGAACTTTTTATTATGATTTTTGGCTAATGATGTTCCCTCTGTTACATTCTTCAGCTATTTTTTTGTTGGTTTGTTTATGTTTTATTAACTGAGTAGTATAAATTTTTAATTAAGTCTGTGACTTGTTTATGGGACATTTGGTATAATAAAAATTTTAAATTTTGATATAGTCAAATATCTCAATCTTTATTATTTCTGCATTTATCCTTCCCTATCATCTATCCTTCCCTACATTCAGAATCATAAAGATACCTTCCTATATTTTCTTGTGGAGTCTGGATTCTACATAGCTTGTTTATCTAAGGAGCTAAACAGTGAGTGATGAAACTGGTGGAAAATATATGACCCTGTACAAGTCACCTTCTATTAATATAATTATTTGTTCTATGACATTTTCCAGCTCTAAGTGAATTCCCCTTTGTGAACATGAATAATTAAAAGCTGAGGAACAAGGGAGAGAGGAGGGAAAACGGAAGGAAAGGAAAAGGGGAAAAAGAATAGAAAAAATAGAAAAAAAAAGTTTTGTAAACAAGGAAGAGAAGTGAAGGATTCAAGGGAGGGGAGGGGGAAACGAGAAAAAAAGAAGAAGCAAGTATATCATGTACAGGTATGAACTACCTATGAAAAATGTTATCATTATGTATATCTAAAATGTGCCAATAGAATAAAAAATAAACCAAAATATATGTTACAGTTATAATTTCAGGGGGTTAAGCGAAAAAGACAAAGTCATATCATCTTACATGAGTGAACAAAACGTCTTTCTTGAGCTCTTCAGAACTGTCATTTGGAGTCCATGCTTCAGCAAACTGCAGGAAATCCCATTTTTCCTTATCACCTTCTTCAGCCTGAAGTTGTTCCTTCCTACCATTCAGTGTGCTCCCTGTGACCTGAGCCTGTACAGTGGAAAAGCGCATGAATTTTACAACAGCTCACCTCACAGCTGACACTGGATTTTACATTTAAATCACAAGCTATCAACTAGGAAAAAACCTATTTTTCTATCAGACTATGGGCTTTAGTAATATAATGATCCAAAATTACAATCAAAGTACCAAGTCAATGATTTCTATCTTTAATAAGGAAAAGATCTAAGTAGAAATATTACACTATTTGCTTTTCTCTGTAAGTTTTTTTTTTTTTTTTTTTTTTTTTTGGTGGTACCGGGGATTGAACTCATGACCTTGCGCTTGCCAGGCATGCCACTGAACTAAATCCCCAGCCCCTATTTGCTTTTCTCATAAAAACCTTTATACTAACATTTATGTACTTTGAAATTTAGGCAAACATGACTGATAATTTTGAATATCTACACCCACTGCTTAGAAAGCATTGTAACAGAGGGAATATTTGTGCTCCCTCCCAAGTTCATCACATTGAAATCCTAAATCTGATTGTGCTGGCATGAGGAAGTGGAGTAGTTGGAAGGTGATTTGGTCTTGAATGTGAGAACCAAAGGATTGGGATTAATGAGTTTATAAAAGACTCCAGAGAGCTCTCTTGTCCTCCTCCTACCATGTGAAGATACAAAAAGTTACTTGGAAGAGGACCCTCAATCGAATCTGACCATGCTGGCACCTTGATCTTAGACTTCCAAATGCGAGAATCATGAGAAGCAAATTTTTATTATTGATATTGCTATTCTGTGTGGTAAACCTAAAACAGAAATCCTTGACTTCTAGTCAGATCTTTTCTAGAAACATCCTGCAAGTTGGAGAGAAGACAGAGTGGAGAGAGCAGAATAGAGCTGAGAAAACCTCGAACAATTTTATTCCTATCTTTGCTAGAATCTAGTACTGAGAATTCAAGATTTTTTTTTCTTGAAAAGGCTTATTTTTATGCTACCAAACAGACTTAGGACTTCAAACACCATGGTTAAATATTTGCTAGTCCTATTCTTCTAAGCTTTAAAGTGGTAGAAGCAAACAAAAATAAAAACAAGTATGGGGCCAGGGATATAGCTCAGCGGCATTAGTGATTGCCTGACAAGCACAAGGTCATGACTTTGGTTCCCTGTACACCTCCTCCCCACAAAAATAAAAATAAAAATAAAAATAAAAATAAAAATAAAAACAAGTAGAAGAAGCAGTGATAGAGTACTTGTCTAGTATTTGTGAGGCCCTGGGCTCAATCCCAGTGCCACACACACACATACACAAATATAAAAATAAGATTAAATAAAAAGATTATTAATTATATTAAGAAGAAAAGTTTAGAAAATAATAGAAATATACACCAATTCATGCCTATTATTATAGGTGATAGCAGGCAGGATACTACCAATGGAAATTTTTTCTGAACTTGGTCTCTATTATCATTATTTTAGTATATTTAAGTAGCCTTTGCTTGAATACATTGAAACTCAGTCTCATAAGTCATGCAGACTATGAAACATACTAAAAAAGTCAGTAACCTGGAAAAAACTGAACTTTTACCTTTCGATTCAACATTCCCCACATAAAGGTGTCTAAAGTCCCATTGGCAATAAGGTAGTGAATATTCACAGAACTGCACTGTCCAATTCTGTGAGCACGATCTTCTGCTTGTTTTAAGTGTCCAGGGTCCCAATACAACTCGGCAAATACAACATGACTTGCAGCAGTAAATGTCAAACCCTAAGCAAAATAAAGCAAAGAAATTGAGATGCAAATAAATAGAGAACGTAGCCTAAGAGTCCTGTACAACAAAGGCCTTCTAAACATGTTACATGGAGAAGAGCACACTAAAAGACTTAAAAACAAATCAGTTGTTCATTGGGAGCAAAATTAAGAAGATTAAACTCATGAAAGGCAAATGAAGACAGCTTACTGCAAGCCAGCCTGGTAAACAATGCATTTCAATATTTCAAGAGTCAGGTTGCTGGGTTAATACATATATATAAACAAAATAACCTTTGATGAAAACTATATTCACTTTATCAGCTGGAAATCTAATGAAATCTATCATAAATGAGAAAATAATTTCTAACACATGGTATCCATAGGCAGAGAACACTGACAACCTTTTCATTTACTTCAAACTGCTATGTGGTGAAGAAAATCATGTTTCCAACCACACTATTTCCTTCCTGTGAAATTTCTCATGTTACATGCCAAAGACCTTGAAGTTTACTACTTTATATCTCAGTAAATATAATGTAGTTACATTTTTTATGCAACTGCATTTTACATGAGTTTGAAATAGCCAGACATAAAAACATCAAGTAATTCTTTTTTAAAATCAATGTATGAAATAATCTCCTGACATGAAACATGCTGAAAATGCATAACTTTAAATATCATGTTGTGGTTCACATGCAGGTGAACTTCTGTACATGACTTTTGTGATTCTGATGCTATTATTATTATTTTTTAAATTAATTAAGTTTAGTGGTACATTTTAGGTATATATAATGGTCACATTCATCATAGGGAATTTGTACCTGTACATGATACATCTTGATTCTTTTTTTCCCATTCCTCTTCCTTCTCTTCCATTCCTCTTCCACTCCTTTACAAAAGGTCCTATGCTATTATTTTGATGTTACTTTAACTTAAAATATTTTTTATCATATAACAAGTCATCTTAACGTTCATTAAATGGGATGCCAATTCTCAAGCTGAAAAATGCACTGAAAACTAGTCATTTTATAAAGTACACTAGAATTAATAAAACATGGGTAGAGTCAAAAAAGCATAATGGTAAACTGTGCTCCTGCTTATGATCAAAAATGCCATAAAATTGTTATCAGCCTAAGGAGCTGTTAAAATATAATGTAAAAGCTGGGCACATGGGACATGCTTGTTATCCCAAGCACTCAGGGGGCTGAGGCAGGAGGATCACTGTGAGTTCAAGGTGAGCGTTGGCTACATAATGAGTTCAAGGCCACCCTGAACCATGTAGCAAGACCCTGTCGCAAAACAAATGTAAGATTCATAGCATCAAGAACAAACTACTTCCAATTTTCCTTTATTTTTATGAAGATATTAGTCTTATTATTGGTACAGTTTAGATATACACAATGATCACATTCATCATAGGGAATTTGTACCTTAGCATATGTCTTCATTCCATTTTTTTCCCCGTTTCCCTCCCCTCTCTTCAACCCCCTTTCCCTCCTTACTTTGTTTCCATTCTATTTGAAGGTTATTAGTCTTTATGTATATTAGTCTTGAATTATACCAAGATCTTCAGGAATATGGCCTTGAATAAAATGGGAGTGCCTTACACATTCTTAATTTCAAAAAATCATTTTTAATTTTAAATAGTCCTGAACTCTCCTGTCTGAATTTCTCCCAATTACTACCTCCCCTGTTACGAGTATCTCCCCCTGACCCATCCCTGAAACAATAATGGGGATTGAACTCAGGGCCTTTGTGCTGAGATACATCCCAGCCATTTTTAGTTTTTTAAATTTTGAGACAGGACCTCACTAAGTTGCCTAGGGTGGGCTCCAGTTTACGATCCTTTTGCTTCAGCCTCGCAAAGTGCTGGGATGACAAGTGTGCACTACCACTCCTGGCTGAAGCTCTTCAGTAAGATATTCTCTAAGGTTGGAATACTCTAACTGGTATAAAACTCAGATTAATGGAAGTTTCATGGAAGTTTAAGATTCTTCAACATGAAGGAAGTGTTGAGACACACTCCTTTTAGTTAGAATTAGCAAGTCCCAGAACTTCTTCACCCTCACAGTTTCTGTACACTATCTACAATGTACTACAGCTAGGTAAAAACAAATCTTTGGCATATACCATGCTGAAGGTACAGAAGGTATGCTAAATTATTTTTCTCTGTGCTAAATGTTCTGGCTTTGACATTTACATCAACACATTTTAGACTCTAGCAGGAAAAAGATCCCCTTTTACACAGCTTGCATTGCTTTCCCTAATATCTTTTTTTTTTAAATTGGTACTGAGGATTGAACTCACAACTACGTGCTTGCAAGGCAGGTGCTTATGCCACTGAGCTAAATCCCAGCCCTACCCTAATATCTTTTCTTGTCTTTTCCTTTGTCTCATAATACCTGATTTTTAGCAGTGCTGCATGGAATAAAGTCTACTCTTCCCAGCTTCCCTTGTAGGTAGGTGTGGCAAGAAGACAAACTTCAGGCAAGCGAGATGTAGGGTGCCTTGCTCTGGTCAACTGCCTGGACTGCAGAGATGATGGAGTAGCTCTAGCGTCCCTCTCAGGTAAGAGATACTTGCTTGAAGCAGTAAAGCAGAAAGCTAGAAGGGGAACGGGTCCTAAGGACTTTGGGGAAACACCACACTTAGTTTGAACTGGCTACTGGAGTGACTGAAACTGTGTATTTAAAACACTCTCAATCTGAGTTTTCATTTACTTATAGCCAAACCTAGTCCTAAGGAAGAAACCAGGGCCACTATGTAACAAGTTCTAGGACAGAAGAGCCCTCACCCTAGGCAATGTTCTCTCCCAGATGATAATGAAACACAAGCAAGTAAGGCCAAACTATGAGAAAATTCTATGCACATCCAAAGGAAGAAAAAAAAAAGTGATGAAAAAGCATTACAATCAAGCTCATTGTACTCTTCTTGGAAGTTCTTTCCCTGAAAATTTAGTAAGATTCGAGTCACAGATAGCGTGGTTTCTTTCCATTGTACTTCTGAGCACTCTCTGAAGTACAATGTTTATACTTGTCCTTCAGATACAAGTTACTTCCAGTCAAACCAAAAATTACAAAACACAATTGTGGTTAATGGCCTTTTTATTATATCAGTGATATTTTCCCATCAAATTTAGACTTGAAATTTCTCACCTGGCCAGCAGCCTGAATGCTTAGGATAGCCACACGAGTATCAGGATCCTTTTGAAATTGATTAACCAGATGTATCCTTTCTGAAGATGGAACACTTCCATCTATCCTAACGTAACGAGTCTGGCATCAAGAAGAAAAATGGAAAAATTAGGACGAATCTTTGTACACTCTTCTTGTTTTATATATTTTACATCTTATTTTTATGGTCATATTAAAAAAAGGAACCGCTTAAGATAACAGGCTGGCAAATGTTACATAAGAAGAATTCTAACCAAGTGCCTTAATAGCTTCTTTTAGCAATTTCTTATTTTTTAATCAGAAAGCTACAGAGGAAGGTCTATGTCTAATTTGTTTTTATAATATCAGTGCCAAGGGCAATGCTTTAAATACAATAGGGGTTCTACAGCTCTTTTTTGAAGAGTTAAATTAACATTTTAGCTAATGTTATCTTTAGTAAAAAACCTATATAAGTTGATACATAAACTTTAAAGATTAAGTAGATTTATTTTAAAGTTAATTCCAAAGCAAAAGTAAAGCCAGATATGTAAGAGAAAAGAGGGATGATTTTGCCTACATAGTAAGGATTCATATAAGGCATCTATTTCTGAAGTATGACCCAAATATATTCCCAACTAGGGAATATATATCATTTTCAAAACATTTTAATAGCAGAGAACATGTTTGCAGTATATAATGGTTATATTTATTGTGAAGAATTGGTACACATACATAATACATCTTATGTAATCTTTCCCCTTCCCTCCCTCCCTGCTCCTTTCAACTCTTGGTCCCTTTCTTATTTGCAAAAGCTCTGTTTTCATCATTTTTCCGTTCACTTTTTTCCCATCCCTTTTTCCTCCCTTCTCTCCTCCTTCCATCTTATTCCACCATTCATTTAAGAAAGATCTCCCTACTTCTTATATATTTTGCACTTCTCTCATATAGACATACATTCTCAAACATATTCCTTTATTTATTTATTTAGAGACAGGGTCTTGCTATATATTCATTCAGGCTAGGTTTGAACTCACTACACAGCCCAGGTTGGCCTCAAACTCTCAGCAATTCTTCTGCCTCAGCCTCCCTGAGTGCTGAGATCACAGGCGTGCACCACCTCGAGTGGCTATTCAAATATATTCTTTTTCTTTTTGTTTTTTTAAAACAGGGTCGTACCATGCAGTTCAGCCTGGCCTTAAATTCACTTTGTAGCCCAGGTTGGCCTCACACTCACAGCAATCTTTCTGTCTCAGTCTCCCAAGTGTTGAGATTATAGGCATGTGTCATCACACCCAACACTCCAATATATTAATATACTATTTGAGTTCTCTTATTTTTTCACATTATTAACTTAAAAGAAATAAGTAATATGGTCTTTTTCACTGAGGTGGGAAATTGAGACAGTCACACATATCTTTTTTTTAAATTTTGAAGGCAGTAAAATACAACAGAGCAAGACAGAATAAAGGCAATCAAGACAATGCAGTGAAATTGGTACAGAACTTTGCAGCAGGTTACCAAGATAACAGTAATGGGTACCATAGTATATCTCGTTATTTTCACAATAGTTGTTCTTTCAATCAGGTATAGGAAAATCAAACCAAATACAGAAAATCATAAAACCTATTAAAACACAGTATTGAATAGAGCAATACAATTAATCAGAACAAAGCAAAACAGTGATAACAATATTTGCCCTCAAAGAGATGGTAGAAGGAAATCCCCCATATTTGCCATATTGCATACGGGTATCCATCCTCCCAAGAGATGTTCAGACCTCTGGCTCCCATTTGCTAATAGGGTACGGGTGGGGTTTGATTCTCAGCTCATGCACCATTAGGCTCAGGGCTCCCTACCAGGGAGGCGAGCGGGTTGCTTTGTTGCCCAGCGCCCTAAGTTCCAACATGGCGCGGATCTTGGGAGACGCTGGCTGGCTGGTTCTTTCCCTGGGTGCCCATCACTTGCTTGAGCCACCGCTGCTTACCAGGGAAGTGAAGCCACACATATTTTTAAAATGTAGAGAAACCTTTTTTTTTTGGTTTGTTTTTGTTTATTTTTTGTCTTTTTGAGACAAGGTTTCACTATTCAGTTCAGGCTGGCCTTCAACTCCCAGGGATCTTCCTGCCGCATCCTTCTGAGTCCTGGGATTACACATGTGCCACCATGCCCAACAAAACACTGTTAAACTGAATACTACCATCTTTATGAACAATTTGAGTTGTGAAAAGGAAACAGAGTGTACTGAAATAACTAAACAGAACTCATAACTTACTTTCGTAAAAACAAATATAAGCCCTAAATTTCAAGTAGTTTCATTTGGATTTGTGCTTGTATGAAAATAGAGCCTTGTGCCAGGGATATAGTTCAGTGGCACAAGTAGCTGCTTGGCAAGCACAAGGTCCTGAGTTCGATTCACAGTACCCAAAACAAAACAAAACAAAACAAAACAAAACAAAACAACAAAGACTAGATTAGTTGTAACACATGAATAATCACTTTTAAATAGGAATATCCAAATTAATTATTTAACAGAATGTACCTTACTGGTTTTCTGTCGTCACAAAGCAAATATAAATTTTCCAGTGATCTTCTTAGTATCTATTAAGGAGATTATAAAATCTTGGAAAAGTTTTTCTAAGGAAAATACATGCTCAGAGTATGAGAAATTTGATAGAAAGTTTACCTCCCATTCCCTAAGTACCTATATTTTTAACTCTTAACAAAGTTAAATGAGATTTAAAGTATTAGTTATATGGATATGGGAAAAAACAGATAGCTTGCTATATTTGAAATAGATTCTAATAGTTAAAGATATACAATCAGAATAAGAAAATATTATAATTCTAATTATTTTGCTCAATCATTTAAAAATTATTTCTAAGTTTAACTCTTCCTCAATAAGAAAGAACCTTTTAATTTAACAAAAGTGCTTTATTACATTGTTATAAATTCTATAAAGGAAATACTAGCATTATATCTTTGTTGAATATTAATGAATATATTAGCAAAAGCTTAGAAATGTATATAATGTGTTTTTAAAAGATATACACAAAAATTTAAAAATCTACCTATACTGGCAAGAGGCTTTGTTTGCTACATGTATATTAAGCTCAAACTATTTGTCAGGAAATTTCTTTTTGTTGCTTCTGAACATCCCTGGAAGCTCCCAGCATTTGAAGAGAATGATAATAGATACCTAGGAAAAATGGAAGATGCTGTCACTAACAGGACTATTGGAAATCAAGGTAGAAAATGGAGTAAGGCCAGCTCATTTGGTGGAGCTAACTGGATAACACAGGCCACACATTTCAAATTCATCTATGCTAAATTATCATTTTCCATAGAGTATAATGATGTTGAAAAGGTATGACTATACTTGGGCACTAATATTTGTGGGATTCATTCTTCGCTTTATATCACGCCATTTAAAGGCCACAATGAAGGTTAATAAAAAATTTAACTTTTAATTGTGCTTATAACTACATCACTCTCAGTATAACCAGGAAGAAAACCAAAATTACAATAGCTATAAGGGCAGCAAATCATTAATTGATTTAGATAAATTAATCGTAAGGAAATATAAAGATTAGGATGAAAGAGAAAAATAGCATATCATCATAATAATACATTAATATAGTTTATGTGAAAAAACTTTATTAAATTATAAAATAACATTTTATAAAACATCACCTAAAAAAGACAAAAACATATTCAAATTATGAAGTTACAAGTAATGTTTCAAATAGTAAAAACCTTCATTCAAAGAATTATTTCATAGGAAAATGCCAACATACCTTGTTTTCAATTACTGCTTCTGTGCAAGCTTGAAGCATGTTTAAGTGGTGAGCAAACACCAGAAATTTAAGCGAGTCATTCTGAAGCATCATCTTAATATAATCCTTTACTGCACCTGCCTAAATATTAAAAGTTAAACTTTATTAATGTCATAAAATTTTTATTAAAAATCATGTTACTTTTAATAAGGCAAGAAAAAGGCCTCAAAAATCAGTTAAGTCTCTTTGAATATCAGTAGGTCTATAAAACTTTATCCCATTTCTTGTGTAGGCAGCCTAGGGAAGTAGAAACCCACACAAAAGGGACATGTAGAAAAAGAGGGATAAGGAGGATAGGAAACATAAAACAAGAATTAGAAGAAAGAAAAATAAGAAAGAGTCAAGTGGTGTATGATCAATATGGGGTTAGTAGTTTGTTTAGAAGATGATTTTGAAAAATATATAGAAGACTAGGCAGACCAACTTGAGAAAATGAAAACAAAATCAGATGAGGGCTGGAGATTTAGCTCAGCAGCAAAAGCGCCTGCCTGACAAGTCATGAGTTCGAACCCTGGTCTAAAAAAAAAAAAAAAAAAAAAGTCAGGTGAAAGGCATCTTTTATTTTTTTTAAAGGAAGAGTATAAAATATTAAGTCTGACTGAAGTTTAAGGTTTATGGGAAGTTGGTTAGTTCATTTTTTAACTTAAGAAACACAGGTAAGCTTATAAACAAGCAGTTAAAAAGTAGATAGGCTAGGAGAAACAGAAAATGAGGGTATTCAGCTTGTATCTGGATCAAGAAAGTTCTAGAAGAGACTGGAATGACAGGATCACAACTACAGAAGGGAGGTATTTGAAAATGGTGACATATGGAGAAAATGTGAGGTATCCAGAAAACACAACCAAGAAGATTCAGACTGAATAGGTTCTTCCTAGTGAATGAGGCCAAGTTATCTACTGAAAGTGAGGGATCAAAATGAGAGGAGTTAAATTGGGATTGAATTGAAAGTGGATAGCATGAATTAAATTTAAAAAAGTGTTGCTTGACTGCAAAAACTAGTTACTAAAAATTTTGGTTAAAGATGGCAAGTTGAACACATTTAATCTCCATTCCTTCTCCATGCTATGTTTAAATAATAGCAAACTGCACAGGGACAAAAAATGGGAGAAAGGTCAATAGCAACAAGAGTTTGGAAGCTAACAAGTAGATGCTGTTTAGTAACTGATTAACTAGTCTGTCAGGTGGCTAGTAAGATAGGCAATATGGAGGGTAGAGAAGCATCTAGTTTATATCCAATCAATTAAAAGGCCAAGGAAATGGAACCTCTGGAACAGAGACAGAAATGTGCCAAGAACAGAGGACTTGCTGAAAGAATGTGGAAGTAGAGGATGATGTGTAACATTGCTCCATACCCTTTCTATGGAGTCTGCATCACTGGTGCTACTTGAACTGTCCTGGCAGAAAACTAGAGATTTATTCCTTAGCAAAAGTAAAACAATTTATTTGAATAAATCACATCCTATATAGACTATGAATGTGCTATGGTTTGGATGTGCTTCTCTAAAAGCATAGCTTGGAAATTCAATCCTTAATGTAAGTCTTGGGAGAAGGGGGCCTCATTAGATTAAGATTAAGGGGATTTACCCTCATGAATGGGTTAATGACAATTATTAAAAAGCTTGAATGCAAATTCAATTTCTTGCTCCTTTGGGTTATCTTTCTTTTCTGCTTTTTTCCATGGTATAATCTAGTATAAAGCCCTCATCAGATGCTGGGGCCCCTTGATATTAGACTTCTCAGTATCCAGATCTATGAGCCAAATAAACTATTGCTTGTAAATTACTAAGTCTCGGGTATTCTGTTATAACATCACAAAACAGACTAAGAAGTAGGTATACTCTGCAATCATAGAGATTAAATAAAGGTTACATGATACATACTAAAGCAATAGGATAACTCAGTGATAGAGCACTTGCTAGCATGCACATAGGGCTGGGTTTGATATCCAGCACTGCTCCCACCCCCAAAGGTGCATATATAGTAAGCATTTTCATTACTTTTCTTCCTTAACATTCCTTATTGCCTTATGTCCCAGCTCTGTAAGCTGGAGAAAAGCAAAATAATATAATGCTTTTCTGGGAGAATCTAACCAGATAAAGAAAAATAAAACCCTAAAGATACAGATACAAAAATATTCAAGTCAAATCACTTTTTATTAAGCTTAGTCTACATATGTATGCGCAGGATTTCCCAGTCAGTGTGCAGTATGGTTTTTTTGCAAATATAAGAAAACACTCAAGGGTTCTCAACCCAACACTCAAGGATTCTCTCAGAAAAGCATTATATTATTTTGCTTTTCTCCAGCTTACAGAGCTAGGACATAAGGCAATAAAGAATGTTAAGGAAGAAAAGTAATGAAAATGCTTACCAGACATTTGTAGAAAGCAACATATATGAACAGTTCTACTATGCTGAGAGAAGAAAATTACAGGAGACTATTTATAAAACAAGAAAAAGATGTCACAAAAGGGGGGGACATTTACTGAAAAAATGTACTCTCAGAAATTAAAAATATATAGTAGAAATTTTAAATTTGCTGGTTATTAAGCTGAGAAAATATTTAAGAAAGTAGATAAAAAATATAAAATATAAAAATAAGGGAACTAGGGAGGGGAAGGGGAACTTATGAGGGATTGGGGGAAGGAAAGAAGGAAAAAAAACAAAAAATGAGAAAAGAAGGAAAAAAATGGAAACAAAGCTTTTGTAAACACAGAGGGAAAGAGGAGTTGAAGGGAGGATAGGGGAGTAGGAAAAAAAGAATCAAATTATGTCATGTACAGGTTCAAATTCCCTATGATGAATGTTACTATGTATACCTAAAATGTACCTATAAGCCTAGTTTATAAAAAAAAAATTAGAGGACTAATCTATAAGAGGAATATATGAATAATAATAGTTCAAGAAAACACACACAGGAAAAAACCGGAAGCAAAAAATAATCAAAGAAAAAATACATTTCACTGGTCTTAATATCTATAAGGAAAAATGGAAACAAATCCACTGAATAGCTTTCACATTAAATAAAAACAGATTCATATAAAAGCCCATCATGAGATTTCAGCACACTGGGGACCAACAAATAATTCTATAAGCTTTAAGGGAGAAAAAGAAAGACGATAGAATCAAAATGAAATGAAAAATCTGAACTGCATTAGGATTTCTCAACAATATCAGAAATTCTCAGAGAAAATTATTTCTAAGTTTTTTATATCCAAAACAAATAATAACAAATGCTGGTGAAGATGCAAGAGAAAAGGAATCCTGTTACATTGTTTGTTGGAAAATAAACTTATACAATTAATACGGAAATCAATACGGAGAGTCCTCAAAAAGCTAAAAATAGAAATTTCATTTGACCTAGCTATTCTCTTTCTCAAAAGAAATAAAGACATCCTATTACAATGAAAATGCACATCCATGTTTATAGCAGCACAGTTCATAATAGCTAAAACAGAGGGAAAGAGCTAAAATTTAATTTTACATACTGAAGAATCAAATGATGACAGCTAAGATTACAAAGCAAACAGTAATGCAAACTAAGAAGCCTTCTAAGCATTGTATTAAAGGATTTGGAAAAAACACTAAAAATATAGCCTTTCAAAAGAATAGACAGTGGTTGCTACTGGGGACTAAGGATAGGAGACATGTTTTTTAAAATGGCTGTTTCTGGTTGTTAAACTATACTATACTATATTATGTGGTAATAATTTTCTTAAATGAAGGCATTTCAAAATTGAAAAATACCAAATTAAAATTCATGTTTATGATTGTAAAGTCATAAGATTAATTCTGCAAGCTACATTTTGCATGTCTAAATCTTCTACAGAAAAGAAATTCATCATATAATGAGGCTGGAAGCTGTTAAGAACTTTAGCCTTGGATCACCATGCCTTAGAAAGTAGAAATGAAGCCCTCTCAAAACAAGGGCTATAAATTTCAGATATGTTGTCATGGCAACTGAACCACTTTAATAAAGTGCATGTTTGCCTAAAGAGCTGTATTTACTGTAATAAGCCTTTCAAAAAGTACATGTCAAGTAAAAATACTTTTAAGGTACATTTATTACTTTCTAGTCTGGTTTACAAACTATATGATCACTGTACCCCTAGTTTCAGATGCATTCTTCCTCTTCTTTCCAAGTGAGCTATTTCTTTCTGCCAGAGTCCTCTCCACTGTTATCTTTTGCCAATCATAGCCAGAGTTACTGATGCCAAAGCTCAAGCTTCCTGCTCCTTATTCCTTTCAGTCACTGTTTTAGAAAGGCTTATACCAAAGTGACACTTAACATGATAAGACATTACTACATAACTGGCTGAATTTTTAGGATTTTCTTAGTGTCTTCAGTTAGAGATTGCATAGGTTTGCATTTTAAAATGTACTAACCACGCATGTTTGTTTGTTTTTTAAAGACAGGTTTCACTATGTAGTTTAGACTGGCCTTGAACTCACTAGGGAGTGCAGGCTGGCCTTGAAAACCAGGCAATTGTCCATAGTGCTAGGATTACAGGCGTATGTGACCATATCCTCTACATGCATCTTTAACTATCATGACTTTGTTTTAATAAATAAACATAACTGCAGATTTTAAGTAACCTGAATAAGAATTTGTTTGCAAATTATCTTAGTACTTAGTATAAGGAACAGTAGGTCCTGGGAACAATCAACATTTTTGTTATACTGCTTTAAGTTTTGTAGTTGTTGCTCTGATAATATCACTAATAGAAAGTGCAAAGCAAAGAATAAAGACCCTTCATGTCTGATTATGTTCCTCACTTTTTGATGCCCTAGGCCTGCGTTTAGCAAGAATTTTTGTTAGGTCATTTTTCCAAGTATCTCCCTACTGTCAATGTCCCCTTCCAGTAATTTTCCATCTACCAACTTCTTGAAATTAAAAAAAAATTTTTTTTAATTATTTTGGTACCAGGGATTACACTCATGACCTCACGATTGCCAGGCAGGCGCTTATGCCACTGAGCTAAATCCCCGGTTCTTCTACCAACTTCTTTAACGTACCTATTTGCTATAAACCCCCACTTGCCTTGTATTTGAAACTGAACTCAATTTCTCTCCCCTATTACAACAGAAATAACTCTTACGACAGTCTTGAATGAAGTTTTTTCTTACTGTCAGAATAATTTTTCCTTTAATTGCCCTAACTTTCACAAAAAGTAAGGTAGGCAAAAAAACCCAAACAAACAAACAAACAAAAAAATGCCCCTAAAAGCCTAAAGTCCTCAGACCCAAGAATAGACAGCAGTTTTGTTCAGACACCTGGTGGCTACCAGCTTTAAGGGAAGATGTTTAAGACCTTCATTAGAGCCAAACTGTGAATGGCTAAGCTAGCCTTTCCATTTCTTCTGCAAGTGATTCTAACTAATAAGACTGCCGGGGTCTTCAAAACACATACTGACACACGGACTCCCAGGAACACTAATCTTTTGTTTGGACAATATGGCCAGCACTTGACATCTGATCTCCTGGAACTATAGCAATCATCTTAGAGCCACAGTGTGAGGAAGCAGTAGCAGAGGCAACCAGAGAAGAAAGCCAGAACAATCTGTGTTGTCTGTCTCTGTCTTTTATAAAAAAAACAAAAAACCTACACTGAGATGTAATTCACTTACAATAAAGTTCACCCCTTTAGAGTGAATAATTCAGTGACGTTCATATACGCACAGAGTTCTTTTAACCATCACTACAATTAATTTTACTTTATTTATTTATTGAGACAAGGTCTTGCTATGTAGTGCAGACTTGCTTATGTAGCCCAGATGGCCTCGAATTTGTGGCAATCCTCTTACCTCAGCCTCCAGAGTGCTGGGATTATAGGCATGCATCCTCATGCCCAGTTTAATTTTACATTTTATTGCTAAAAAAAGTCCTTTACCTCTTAGCTGTTATCCACCATCTCAGTTACCTCTTCAACCCCATATCTAGGTAAATATTAAGCTACTTTTTTTGTCTCAATGAGTTTGACTATTTTGTAGATTCATATAAAGAAAATCATGTAAAAATGTGTTCTTTTGTGGCTTCTTTCAACTAGTATATTTTCAATTCATTTTGTGGCATGCATCAATACTTTGCTTTTTTTTTTTAATCGGTACTGGGGATCGAACTCATGACTGCGCACTTGCAAAGCAGGCGCTTATGCTGCTGAGCTAAATTCCCAGCCCCAATACTTTGCTTTTTAAAAAAATGTCATATCTTTTTTTTTTTTTTTTGAGACAAGGTTTCACCATGTAGCTCAGGCAAGCCCTGAACTCACTGTAGAGCCCAGGTTGGCCTCGAACTTGTGAACTTTCTGCCTCAGCCTTCCAGGTGCTGGGATTACGGGTGTGTGTCACCATGTCCTACTATTGTGCCATATCATATTGCACAGATACATGTATTTTGTTTATTCATTCCTCAGTTGATAGCCTCTCTGCCTCTTATTTTTATTCATTTATCTACCTCATCTTTTTCGTTTTGTTTTGTTTTGGTACTGGGGATCGAACTCATGACCTTGTGATTGCCAGGCAGATGTTTATGCTGCTGAGCTAAATCATTGGCCCCTATCTAGCTCATCTAATCCTGTTTCTTATTAATTTAATTTATTCATAGTTAATTTATCTTTTATTCTTTTTTTTTTTTTTGTACCAGAGATCAACCTCAGGACCTCACACTTGCCAAGCCCTTATCTTTTATTCTTTAAAATTATCTTAAAGAGGAAAGAAAATACTAAGTAAAGAGAATAGGCATTGCTTATTCTTCTCTGTCCCCTGAGTTATATCTCTGAAGCCCACTATTCCATATCCTTTGCTTATAGTTCTTTTTTTTTTTTGAAGAGAATAATAGAGTCAATCAAAACAAAGCAATGAATGTGATACAGGACTTCAAAACAAGATAATAGAAAATCAATAATGGCTACCATAATGCTTCTTGTTATCTTCAAAGTAGTTACCTATACCATGAGACATAATAAAATCAAACAAACAAAAAACAAATAAAAAATAAAATCAAACAAAACAGTATAAAATCAATCAAAACAAAGCAATGAAAGCAATACAGGCTTTGAAACAAGATAATACGAAATCAACAATGGCTACCATAATATCTTGTTATCTTTGAAATAGCTGTCCATGCCATCAGACATGATAAAATCAAAACAGAATAAAACCAAACAAAACAGAACAATGGGGACTGTGGGGTAAGCGAACAAGAAGTCAACAAGAAGCAAGCCCTTTCTGTGAACCAGAGCCATGCACAGGCCACCACTGCTGCGGGGACAGTCAGACCCCAGCTTTCTTCCGTAAGTCAGTGCCATTTGTGGACTGTGGGGGAAGAGAACAAGTAGACAACAAGAAGCAAGCCCTCCCTCAAACCAGTGGCATGCACGGGCCACTGCTGTCAGGGGACAGCCAGACCTCAGCCCCTTCTGGCTCGCAGGCTGGGAAACAAGAGCCAACCCCCCAAAGCAACTGGCTGATACAGAGAAACACAGGCTGTGATAATAACTATTGAGGTGAAATGCAGTTTGATACTTGTGGTGTTTGGTGCTTCACTGACTTTGCAGGTCTAGGGCTGGAGGTCTGATCATCTATTCAGAGGATAACAGTACACAGTGTGGCATCTATGGGGGAATCTCCTTCTGAAGGTGGGAGCCATTGTTAATTCCCTATTATCCTGCTTTGAAGTCCTGTATCATTTTCATTGTTTTGTTGGGCTGAGTTTTATTCTGTTTGGTTTGGTTTGATTTTGCTATATCCAATGGCACGGGCAGCTATTTCAAAGATAGCAAGACATATTATGGTAGCCATTTTGGATTTACTATTGTCTTGTTTTGAAGTTCTATATTGCCTTTATTGTTTTGTTTTTATTGGTTCTATTCTGTTCTGTTTTGTTTGAGTTATACTGTGTCTGAAGGTATCTATAGCTATTTTGAAGGTATCTATAGCTATTTTGAAGACGACAAGAGGCATTATGTATTGTTGATTTTGTATTGTTTTGAAGTCCTGTGTCACTTACACTGTTTTGTTTTGGCTGCCTTTGTTCTGCTTTATTTTGCTTCGTTTTATTCCCTTTACAATAAATAAAAAAAAAAAGCCCCCACAGAACAATGAAAATGATACAAGCCTTCAAAATAAGGTAATAGGAAATTAACAATGGCTACCAGCTTCCTTTTAAGATATTCCCACACCCTTTACTTTCAAAATATCTATTGTGCATTTTGGATCCCACTAACTATTTTTTTACATTAGGGAGACAACATGATGTTCATCCATGTGACTCCAAATCATTTTACCTCTGAGCATGACCTGAACTTCCATCCATTTACCTAAAAGAGCCTTGAGGTTATTCTTCTTTATAGCTGAGTAGCTCTCCGTTGTATAAAAATGTCGTATCTTTCTTATCCATTCTTCAGTGGATGGGCAAGCTATTTCTGCTTTTTTCTAGATTCCTGTCACATGGCGCATTGTTTTCTCTCCTTTGATTTTCAGTCTATCAATTTTCTTTCAAGTTAAATGTGTTTCTTACATAAAGCATATTGATGGATCCTATCTCCCGATCCACTCTGCCTGTGTTTCTTTTTATTGGTGAATTGAGGCCATCTACATTAATGCTATTTTCCTGCTGTTGGCTCCCTAATTTTCCCCCCCATTCAACTGCTTTTCTCATTTGGCAAGCTCCCTCTGCCACTGTTCCTGGAACCACAGTCATTTTTATCTGTCTGTCAGTATTCTTTATAGGGTTGGTTTGGTGGTCATGGATTTCTTTAGTTGTTCTTTGTCATAGAAATATCTTGTTTCTCCATTAATTTTTCTTTCTTTTTTTTTTTTTTTTTTAGTATCAGGGATTGAACTCACAACCTCCCACTTGCCAGGCAGGTATTTATGCCACTGAGCTAAATCCCCAGCCTTCTTCATTAATTTTGAAAGATAGTTTTACATCAATCTGGGCTGGAAGTTGTTTTCTTTCAGGACTTGAAATACTTTACCCTCTTCTTGACTTGATGGTTTGTGTTGAGAAGTCTGTTGTGATTCTGATGGGTTTTCCTTTATAGGTGATCTGTTTGTTTTCGCTAACAGCTTTTAATATTCTGTTCTTATGCTGAATTTCTGGGATCTTAATTATTGTATGTCAGCGTATAGATTTATTTTGGTTATGGCTAGCTGGACTCTGTATGCCTCACTTATGTCAGGTCCTTTTCTGATGCTCGGCAAATTTTCTGCTATTACTTCTATAGTCTTTTTATGTTATTTGTGTTGACCCCTGCTTTTTTGCTGATACCTATTACTCTTAAATTATTTTTCTTTGCATCATATTTCAGCTGTTGAATTGGTTTTTTTTCTCCCCTAGGACAGGGGATTGTGCCCCGGAGGTTTCTCTGGCCCCAGTTCTCCATACCCTGCTTCCGTCTCTCAATTTAGGGAGCCAAGTACCTGCAGAGGAGCTGAGACTGCTCCAGTAGCTGAGGGTGCAGTAGGAGATTTGCGACACACCCAGAGCAAGCTTTGGAACACCACTCTAACTAAGGAAATAAAGAAAAATGACAGTGGCCCTGAAGCAAGGCCAGCAGATTTCTGTAGCTGCTGGTTTCAAACAGGAGCCTAAAGAGAATTCTTTCTGTGGTCTGTTGGCCATTTCAGAACTTTGGAAATGGAATGGTCAATTCATCAGAAAGAAATAGCAGGTGAGTATGGCGGACTTTGGGGGTCCTGCAGGGGACAGACCCTGGCACCTTGGGACCTGCACCATGCGGTTGACTCAGGGTGTCAGGAGAACAAGGAGCTCCTCCCCTCCCTGGGGGGCGGCTGAGAGTGTGGCAGACTTTCAGCAGCCTGAAGGAGAGAGACCCTGGCACTTCGGGACCTGCACAGTGTGGTTGACTCAGGGTGCCGGGAGAACAAGGAGCTCCTCCCCTCTCTGGGGGGGGGTGGCTGAGAGTGTGGCAGACTTTCGGCAGCCCGAAGGAGAGAGACCCTGGCGCTTTGGGACCTGCACAGTGCGGTTGACTCGGTGTACCGGGAGAACAAGGAACTCCTCCCCTCTCTGGGGGGAAGCTGAGAGTGTGGCAGACTTTTGGTGGCCTGAAGGAGAGAGACCCTGGCACATCGAGACCTGTACAGTGTGGTTGACTCAGGGTGCCGGGAGAACAAGGGACTCTTCCCATCTCTGAGGGATGACTGTGATCCTGCCTGCATGTAGGCTGAGAATCAGACATCTCATGTGTCCTGTCCCCATCCCATGCCCCTCCTCCCCTGCCTAGCAAGTGGGAGCCAGTGAACTACACATCTTGTAAAAAGATTGACTATGTTATTTAGTATGAGCTTTCCATATACAAAGATAAGGACAACCATTTGGAAGAAAACAAGAGACAATATGACAGACAGTGAAGATCTCTGATTGTCTAGCTTTGAAATTTATGCTCTCTTATATCCCGTTCTGTTTTGTTGTTTAATTTTACTCCCTTTTAAAATAAAATAAAATTAAAAAAAAAGAAAAATGACAAAAGGAAAGACCAAAAGGCAGGCTCAAATCACCAGCCCATCCCAAGAAAGCCTGGGAGCCATGTACATAGAAGAAAATAGAAGCCATACACTTGAAATGACTGAAATGATATCAACTGAAATAAAGAAGCAACTAGGGGAAGCTATGGAGAAATTCAAAGTAGAAATAATTGCCCAGGTAAAAGAAGAAATGATAAAAGTAGTGAAAGAAATAGTGAACACATCTAGTAAAGACACAGCTAAAAAATTAGAGGAACAAAGCAAACAGAATCCCTGAATGAACACTGTAAGAAACAAGCAGAATACATAAAGCAAATTCAAAGAGATATACAAGAAATCAAAAATTCTATTGAACGCTGTAAAAACCACTTTAATGAAAGTGAAGATAGAATTTGAGACCTCGAAGATAAGATTGCAGCTAGTGAACAGGAAAGGAAAGATTTTTTAAAAATAACAAAGAATCAGGAAATAACAATTCAACAGCTGCAAGATGATGCAAAGAAAAACAACGTAAGATTAATAGGGATAAATAAAAAAGAAGGGGACAGCCCAAATGATATCAAGAGGATGTTTACAGAAGTAATAGCTGAAAACTTCCCAAACATGAGAATGGAAACTGACATTTGGATTAGTGAAGCATATAGAACTCCAAATAGCCATAACCAAAATAAAACTACACCCAGACACATAATAATCACCATCCCAGAAATCCACCATAAGAACAGAATACTAAAAGCTGTTAGAGAGAAAAAATAGATCACCTATAAAGGAAAACCTATCAGAATCACAGCAGACTTCTCAACACAAACAATGAAGTCAAGAAGATCATGGAGTGAAGTATTTCAGATCCTAAAGGAAAACAACTTCCAACCCAGGCTGATGTACCCTGCAAAACTGTCCTTCAAAATGGATGGAGAAATAAGATACTTCCATGACAAAGAATAGCTGAAAAACTTCATGACCACCAAACCAGCCCTATAAAGAATACTGAAAGATATTCTAGATACACATAGGATAAAACCACCAAACAAGGCAGACAATTAATTAGAATGGAAAGATACAACAGCAGAAAGATAACATGTCAACAATAAACCAATATATAACAGTTATAACCATTAATGTAAATGGCCTCAACTCACCAATCAAAAGAAATAGACTGGAAGAATGGATCAAGAAACAACATCCAACCATATGCTGTCTACAAGAAACCCATCTTACCCAAAAGGAAACCCATAGACTGAAAGTCAAAGGATGGAAAACAATACTTCACGCAACAGGAAACCAAAAGAAAGCAGGAGTAGCCATCCTGTTTGCAGACAATGTGAACTTCAAACCAAGAATGATCCAAAGAGATAAAGAAGGTCACTACATACTAGTTAGGGGAAAACTTCAAGAGGAAGAGATAACAATCTTAAATATATATGCACCAAATTCCAGAGCACCCAGCTCTACAAAGCAAATATTAACAGAAATGAAAAGTCAAATAAGCAATAACACAATTATAACAGGAGATTTTAACATGCCATTGACACAGAGGGACAGATCAACTAGACAGAAAATCAGCAAAGAAATAACAGAACTGAATCACACCTGTGAACAAATGGACTTGATAGACGTATATAGTTTTCCATCCAACAACATCAGAATATACATTCTTCTCAGCAGTACATGGGACATTCTCTAAAATAGACCATATACTAGCCCACAGAACATATTTAAGTAAATGCAAAAGAACTGAAATTATCCCATGCATGGTTGTTTTTTTTTTTTTTTTGTACCGGGTATTGAATTCACAACCTTGCGCTTGCTAGGCAGACACTTATGTCACTGAGCTAAATCCCTGGCCCCCGCAGCTGCTGAATTGTTATTTCTTGGTTCCTTGTTTTTATGAGATCTTTCCTTTCATAATTGCTAGCAGCAAACCTGTCTTCATGGTCTGAAAGTTTATCTTCAGTTTCTTTCAAGCAGTTTTGTCAGCTTTCAAAGGAGTTTTTCATTTCTGTGATATCTCTTTGCATCTGTTTCATGCATTATAGATCTTTCTTATATTGCTCATTTTCCTATGCTCCTCTATATTTTTAATCTATGTCTTCTTTTGATATGCTCACCAATTCTTTTATTATGTTTTTCTTTTTCTTTTTTTTACCTGAGATAGTATTTCTAATCTAATTTCTATTATAGCCTCATGAAGTTGCCAATACTTCAGAAACTTCAGGTGGGTGATTTCCAATCTCTTCCAAGTTTATATCTCCTGGAGTTGCTCTGCATGGGTTGGAAGCCAGATACCTTTGCAGAGGCCTTTTGCTTCTTCGTCTTGACATTTTCCTGGGTTCTTCTGTACAAGCAGGTTGTGAGGCCCCAGACACTTCCTGTGTTGGCTACAATTTCTCCAAGGCATGGCTAGCTGGTTCTCTTGCTAGTGCTATCTACAGGTACCTGATGGTGGCCAGTGGGTGTGCTGCTGTGGGGCTGCTGCTGCTTTTCCCAGCCCATGTTGGCTATCTGCAGGAAGGTCCCTGATGGCAGCTGTGTGCATGGGAAGGCAGGGATGGCTGCTTCTCCTGGCCTGTACTGGTTACTGGTGGGAAGCATCTCTGATGGTGGCTAGTGTGCGGGCAGGAGTGGAGCTGGCTGCCTGTAGTTCTTAAATTGTAAAGTATTTAAGTAACCTGAAAAACTGTTTCCAATTCTGGTAGTAAAAAGCAAAAGTATAAAATCTGGCAATAAATATTTTCAAACCTGTTAGAAGACAGCAGTCTTTAGGGAAGAAAGAGTAGTCCTATAATACGATGAAAGAGCTTTGGACATTTTCAGAGCCCCATACTAAAATTTCCCCATACAAAATAACAGATTCAGTTCAAAAGATGGTTCAGCTGTACTATCAGAGGTGTTACATTTTCCTATCTCAAAGTGATATAGGAAGATAGGAGATTAGGTTGTGGCAAAACTGGCTGAGGTAATAAACAAGACCTGTCAATTATAAAATTCCTGACATTCAGGCAAAACAGTTTCCAAAGTCTTGCAGGCAGACTTCTGCCCAGAACTGGAGCAGATTTCCAATAGGATGGCTTAGACATGACATCAGGCTGAGGCTGAGATCTAAGTGCCACCTCTCCAGACATGCATGTAAAAGTTCTAGTGGGTTTCCTTGAGACTGAGACAGCATAAAAGGGCAGAGTAATGCCAAGAAGAGTTTGCTATCATAACTTTCCACAACAGCCTGCACTGTTTCCCAGGTGCAATGTGTAGTATTATTTTTGCTTTTACTTTCTTTTTTCTTTACTTGGCTCAAGTTGATTTCACAGAAGTTTGATCATAAAAGTCATTGATAAAAACATGTAATTCTTTTAAAACTAAATCCACTTTTTAAAAAATCTTAATTTTTTTCTAAATCCCACAACTGATCGTGTCAGTAAGGTAATCACAAGGTGTGGTGGCACACACCTGTAATTCCCGCACTAGAGAGGCTGAAGCAAGAGGATCACCTTGAACTCGGCTTGGGCTATATACAAATAAAAACAAAATAAAAAAAGGCAATCAACTTTGTAATAGTAAAAGTACAATATAAGCATAAACAAAATTTGAGTGTTAAAATTATAATGCATAGAATATGGGTGTTAAAATTATTATAATACATAGAATATACAGAGTTTTAAATCTTTTCCATGCCGATAAATGAATGCTAAAAAGTCACTAATAAGAAAAACAAGTACCACCTTAATTTATGATCATTAACAAGTCTTAAATTTATTCAGTGATGCTAGTAGAATGTTGGACTCCAGAGGCAGACTATCTAGGTTCAAATCTTGACTAATACATAATTTGAGTGATGCTGAGCAAATCATTTAATCTCTCTGCTTTTGTTTCTTTGCCTATAAAAGGAGATTAAGTTATCTATACATTAAAGGGTTGTGGTAAGAATTAAATGAGGCCATGTAACAAATGTGCTTGGAATAGTGATTGGCACACAGTGAATGCTTTTAACATGATAGCTCTTATTACTAACATATTTCTCTAGTAAATTGTAGAAACAATTTCAATGTTTTCTACTTTCTTCAAATGAGGATCAGTAGTAACTTCTGGCTCTCAAATCTCCTATTACCCAAACAAAACAATCATCTAAGAATACCTTACTTTTTCACTTTCACTCATTCTGGTTTCTTTTTCCTTTGCAGTGAGAGGTATTGCTTTTCTAAGGCAAGTTCTTTTCTTGTAATTCCAAATCCATCCATTCTGCCACCTTAAAAATCCTATACTACTCTTCCTTCTTCAGTAGATGTTTCTCCACTTTTAATAAACTCTTTCTCCATTCCTCACGCCATGCAACTAACATGTTCTTTCTCCCTCTAAAATATTATCCTATTGCTTATATTATTATGCTGACCATCCCCTAATGAGTCGAAGGAGGCTGTCCCTGGCTCAGAGCCAGACTCCTCATCCACAGAACAGGCACAGGAAGAGGACTGTTCAGCTTCACATCGTCCCAGGGCCAATGCTGCCAGAAATACTGCAGTGGCCTCATTATTCTTTACTACATTTTATAAATAGGATTCCACCTGTGTTAGGCTGCAGAGGCAATTAGAGAAAAAACACATTTGGTGCATAATGGGAACATGTTTAAAAGTAATTTGCCTTCTGTAAAGTTTTTCAAGGCACTAAGGAATGCTACCTTCCCCAAAGTGACAGGAAATCTTAAATTATGGGTTGGTTTTTAACAATTTTCATAAAAGCTGGCATTTCTCTTAAAATGATTTTATCTAAAAATGAGATGTTGGAATGTGTCCAAAAATAACTGAGAATAGGCTAAACCAAACATACCACTTAAATCTATTTTTTTCCAAGGAGTATATTATACTGATCCTAAATGAAGAATCTCTTCATTTTCATTCATAGTATTCTCCAAAAATAATACAATAAGAAAAAAAAGTAATTCTTCTAAGTATCTAAGATTCTTCCTTAATTGTTTTATAACATTAACAATAATTATTTTAGGTTCATTTACTTTTCATCATTAGTTTACTATTCATCATTAGTATTTACTGCTTATCTTTGTTCTCTTGGGCTGGGAATTTAGCTCAGTGGCCTAAGTGCCTGCCTGGCAAGCCTTAGGTTGTGAGTTCAATCCCTGGTACCATAAAAAAAAAAAAAGGGAAGAAATATCTCAAAAAGAAATCAATAATAATACTAAGAAGACAATAGTGAACACATTTAAACATAATTCTGTCATTCTATGAAGTACAAGTGCCTCAAAAGGTAGGCTGGCATAAATGATTACAAGGCACAAGGGTGACACATGTCAGCAGTGGTGAACCCATGGCATACACACTGCAGCAGACGCGCAAGGGCTCTGCTGGAACATGAGCCAAGCTGCTCCAGGGTCGTCCTGGTAGCTGAGCATTGGTAGCAGTGCATATGGGGCAGTGTTGGCACTTAGAAATAAACAATTGGGCTTTGGGTTGTAGTTTGGGCATTTGGTCTCTAAACGGTTCACCATCACTGAATAGATTAATACCATAATTTTACAGATTAACACTGTACATATTAAACTTTATCTAATCAATATGATCTAATTTGCTGGCATAAACTAATCTGAAGTACTGCTTCTATCTTTTTATATACTAAGAAGATGCTGCAGGTTACTAGGAAAATAAAGACTATAGCACAGAAAGAAGCCTTCTATTGTGAATATCTATAAAACTAGTATAGATAGGAGATCCATTTGTCTGGAAGTCTTTAGCTATTAACTCTGCCTAGAACCAAGGAAGATGAAAAATGGCTACCAGAGGTCTTTTCTAGGCCTAGTGGTCTTTAACCACAGTTAGTGATTAGTGTTAAAATATTTTACACATAAAAGAATAGAGAAGCATTCACTTCTTCCACAGATTTGACAAAAATAAGATTTTATATTTACACACTAATTTAGTATTATGTATTATGGAGTTACAGGCTCACTACATTAAATACCATAAATAATGAATAAATGACAGTACAGGGAATAATCAAGCACAGTATATAGCCTTAAAGTAGCAATCTTTTAAGTGAGTATCTGAAAACTTATAGAAATATATTTACTTTATAAAGTTTTTCAAAACTTAGATAAACTATCATTACTTTTAAATTATCCTTAAATTTCTCAACAGAATTGTTCAAATGATTCAATGAAAAAACTATTTCTAAAACGATACTGTAAAAGACCCTTTGATTAACTGTGTAAGTCTTGCTGGGTTTGGCACAGATTGCACTGAAGGGAGAGCTGGGCACAAAATCGGTCTCCTATTTTTTTCACTGTCTTAGTGAATGGCACAAACATTAACCCTGTTGACCTGGCAAGAAATCTAAATTCTACTCCCTGTTGATACTCAGTCAGTCTTCAGTATCTACTGATTGTATCATCTTGTTTTGTTTGTTTTTCAGACAAGATTCTTCCTGCTTCAGTCTCTCAAGTGCTGGGATTACATGTGTGTGCCACCTCACCCAGTGGACTGTACTATCCTAATACTTCTTGAGTTACTCCTTTCTTCCCAGTTAAATTGTGATACATCTACTTGCTTGGCTTAGATCACCAGTATCATTAAACTGTATTAAAAGTAACATATCTCAAATGGATTCTCTTGCCCATAGATTTGTTTTTTCCAAATCCTTTTTCCAGATAGCTACAGTTATTCTTCTAAAGCACAAATCTGATCAGTTTAGTCACTCCACTATACTGATTAATAACAACCCTTAGAATAAATTATACTCTTAGAATAAATTACAAAATATGAACACTGATCTTTATGATGTGGTTACTGTTCTCACTGATCTCTGGCCTTGACTCAGAATTTCTTCCTAATACTATGCATCAGCTACACTGATCTACTTTTGGTCCCCTAAATATGCCATTTTCAGCTAATCTTTATGAGTTTGCACAAACCCTTTTATATGCCTGAATTATATTCCACCAACCTCATCTTCTCAGATTGCTTCCTCTGTCTTTAGCTGCCAAACTACACCTTAGTTGTTCGGTCCTTAGGGTGCTTTTTCTTGCATATATTTTCTAAGATGCTTCCACAACATCCTTCTTTTTGAAGCATGATATCTACTCTAGTTGAATATTTACTTCACTGGAATCTTCCAAAAGGTTGCAAGTTGCTCTAGAGATAGTCACTGTCATTTTTATCCTACCTCTCTAGTACCTTGCCGTACAATAGGATTTCAATAAATATCAACTGAGTTAATCAGGAAAAGAATCAAAAAAGAAGAAGCCTCAATATTAGCATGCATACAGTACAATATACTAACCAAGTTATAATATGTGATATTTCAACTTCACTTACAAACTGTTTTGGGGAGAAATTGGAAACATGTTTTGACAGAAATGGTATCAAATGTGGCCTATAACCAGTGACCTCATGCAAAGCCTATTTAATACATAGTGTAAGTAAACTATATTATTTATAGTTACTGTAAACTCTAACTGCTGGATTGCAGTAAAATTTGGAGAAAGTGTATTAAGATTTCAGGTTTGGGGCCAGCGATTTAGCTCAGCAGCTTAAACACCTGCCTGGCAAGTGTAAGGTCATGAGTTCAATCCCCAGTACCAAAAAACAAAAACAAAAAAAAACCTTCAGGTTTGGTAAAGCTAGGAGTTAATTATTTCCGGCTGTAGCCCAGAAACAGAAACTCATAGTTCCAATTTATATAAGAAGACACAGAATCTAGGAAGGAATGAAAAACTGACTAAAACCTTTAGGCAACTGTGTGGAAGGGATCAGCTTTGTGCTGCCATTAATCCTTTTATGGCCAGTGTTCCATTTTTGAAACACACAACAAGAGATCGTAATGCAATTTTTAAAAGTTCAATACAATTTTATCTTCAAGCTGGGTGTGGTGGTGCACACCTGTAACCCTAGCACTTAGGAAGCTGAGGAAGGGAAATCACTGTAGCTTAAAGGCCAGCCTGGGGTACAAAGGGAGTTCAAGGACAGTCTGAACTACACAGGGAAATCTCTTCTCAAAAAACAAAACAAAACAAAACAAAACAAAAACTCAAATTTAGTCTTTAATTTTTTATCTTGTTATTTTCTTCAAAACTTTCTAGTTATCATCTAAATTTCATGCAAAAATTTAAACAATTGCAGTCCTCTGAATAAATGGTTAATTTTCTAGAACTTTCTCCAATTGGAGACAGCTAACTTTTCATCTCCATTCTTCAAGGATACCTGGAATGAACTGCAGCTTCCTGATTATCAACACTCAATTTCCAATGATGGTTTCTTACCACAGACAAGAAATTATCTAAAACGTTCTTTCTTTTTCTTTAAGAAAGTATTCTGTAGTTAAGCATTAAGTATCAAGAAGTTAAATAAGCAAGCAAGCAAAAAAAAAAAAGGATAGTTATTAACTACAGGAAAAACAATAGTTGTCAACAAAATGTAATTATAGCTCAAGTGTGAAATGTTTTACATAGTCATTATACTGTAAATAATGAACACTGATCAAACTGAAACTTACAATTAAACTAAAAATCATGATAGGGAAAATAGAGCAGAGGTAATGTATTGTAAATACTTCCTTCCAATTTGTCTTGCATTTTAATGCGTTTTTCTTTTTTTAAAATCACCATAGTGATTTTTTATTTGTTTTTGTAGTAGTGAGGAATGAATTTAGGGCTTTTACACTCAGCTACATCTCCAGGTCCCATTTTTATATTTTATTTTGAGAAAAGGTTTAAGTCACCTAGGCAAGGCTCACCTTAGACTACCAGAATACTGGGAATACAGTTGTGCAACACCAGGTTTGGCATACATCATATTTTTTTCCTTTTTTTAAACATTACAAATTTTAAAGTTTGAATCACATTATTTCCTTTGAAATTAAAAAAATATGTTTTTTGAGACAGGTTTTTACTGTGTAGTACAAGCTGGCCTTGAACTCATGGAGATTCTCCTGCCTCAGCCTCCTAAGTGCTAGGAATACAGGCATGTGCCACCATGTCTGATAATGAATGGTTTTTTATTCTTTGCTAAAATGGGTCTACCTAAAAGATGGAAATACTTTTATATACATATGCTACTAAGAGTTTTAAAAGTTTAGGCTGTATATTTAAGTTCATTACTGATTTCAAGTTAAATTTTTATGTATGGTGGAAAAAATGGTCAAGACTCCTTTTTATCCTTATGGACATTCAATTGTTCTAGTACCATTTGTTGAAAAGATTATGATTTCTTCCATTGAATTATCTTGTCTCCTTTCTTAACAGAGCAATTAAAAATCTACATGAAGTTCTATTTCTGGACTGTCATTTTTGGTCCATTAATTTGTAATCTATCTTTATGTCAATACAACAAAGTCTTGACTTTGTAACTTTATATAAGCAGCTACATCATGCAGCCTGACAATTCCAATTTTTCTCAAAATTGTTTGGATATTGGAAGTAGGCAGGGATTTGAGCTTATGCTCCACTAACATGGATGCTCCATGGTTTCCCAGTTATTGCGTGGAGGAGTGCAGTGGAAATAATGCTTGGGATGGACCCCCCTGTTTTGGAATTCCGTTACTGTGAACTATCATGATAGTCTATAGTGGTGGCAAACCTATGGCACATGTGTCACAGCAGAGTGTTTTTATCACTGAAAGCTCTAAAATGTCCACCATCACAGACCTAGGTTCAGCCCTTTTAAATGTATTAGAATTTCAGCAGGTTTCTTTTTTCCACTTTCATGGGAGATGCCTCTTCTATCCCTGATCTGTTGAAGAAAATGTACTTATGTCTCATTTCTTCTTTCAATAAACTAGAAAAGGAAGAAAACTTTCTCCATATAAAAAAGTCATCCATGAAAAACTTACAATAACATCATAATTAATGGTGAAAGATTGAATTGAATGCCTTCACGACAGACTGGCTACAAGGTAAAGCTTTTCAATCCTGCCTTTATTATTCACAATTACATTAGTCATCCTTAAATATACTACTAAGAAAGTAAATAAAAGGCATATAGAAAACAAGAAAAAGTAGTGCCTTTATATACAGACAAAATGACCCTCTGTGTCCCAGAATTAACTAAGAAGCCACAAGAATTAACACAGTAAATTCAGCAAAATTGAAGAACTGAATGTCAATATATGAAAATTAAATAGTAATTCTATATTTAGCAAAAAAACCTGGATATTTAAATTTAAAATACTAATTATATGAGCAAAAACACATAAAATACCCTGAAATAAATCTAACAAAATGTATTCAAGAGAACTAGCAAACATTGTGGCAAGAAACTGAAGACCTAAATTAGAGATACTCTTTTTCACAGATCAAAAAACTATTGTTAAGAAGGCAACTTCTCCAAATTAATCTACACAATTCCAATAACAATTGCACATGCTTGACAAACTGATTTTAAAATTTATATAGAAAGGTAAAAAAATGACTTTGAAGAAGGATAAAGTAGAGATTGAACTCTAATTTCAAGATTTATTATAAAGGTATAGTGTCTTAGTCACTTTCTTTGTTGCTGGGGAAAAATGCCCAACACCTACACCTTAAAGGGAGAAAGGTTTATTCTGGCTCATGCTTTAGTTCATGGCTGGCTCCAAGGCAGGTCTCAGCAGGGAAGAGGGTACAGTAGATTTGAGAAGCAGACCCACATGTACATAACCAACTGCTTTTTAAGGAAGACACTAGGGAAATTTAATAAGAGTTATATAGTCTTTCCAAGAGACAGCAACTGAAAACTCATACCCCACCCTAAATAAAAAGGAAAATTTCAACTGAACCTAATCAAACCAAACAAACCCTGAACTTCCATCTTTAATTTGTACCTACCACATACACAATAAAATAAAATAGTTCATAAACTAGGCTGAGGATGTAGGCAGAACCTCTATAATGTGACAGAAGTCTTCAATATCTTGATTGTGGTGAGAGTTATCTAACTGTACACATTTGTCAAGCTTCTTCCAGCTTCACTTTATAAAAGGGTGAGTTTCACTTTATGTAATTTATACCTTGATAATCTGTGCTTTAAAATTTATATGAAAAATATATCAGATTTGAAAGGGATGACAATCAATATTTACAAGTTTAGCATGCCAACAACAACATCATGTGATGAACCTAAGCACATCTACCTAATTAGGATATTAGAATACCAGTGAAATATGATTGACTTAACTGAAAAAGAAAAAAAAAAGACTGTTTAGAGTAATTATGTAGTAAAATCATGCAAAAAAAGCTGATAACAAAGTTGAATACTTACGTAACAAAGATGAACACACATACATTATATATTCTACTCCACCAAAGTATACATTATTTTGAAAAGAATCAATATAGCTGTTCTTTTTCCATAAGTTATATTAATAATAAAAAATATGATGCAGTATACATTAAATGTATTAAATAATTTCTATGAAGACAAATACATGATGGTCTAGCAAGAAGTACCTTAGCAATAGCTGTTTGTTTAAATATGCGAGTAATCAACCCAATAACAGTCTCTGAGCCACCTGGATGTGGAGCGCTCATTAATTTTTCCCACTCTTCAAAGCTAGTGTTCAATTCCTATATGGGATGAAGAACACTGTTTAGGAATACAGCATAAAAACAGAATAATTAATGCAATGATGAATCAAGTCTTACATTTTTTTCTTTTCTGTAAAGAGATATAAAAATAAAATTCCAACACATACCAATGAGTTCAAGAAAAAACATTAAACACAGAGGTCAGTCATATGTTTCTGCAAATTACAGAAAGCAGTGACAAGCTAAGGGTGAAAACAAAGCCCTTTGTACCATCATAAAGCAAACAATTACAGATTCTACTTAGGAATTATTTAATAAAATGAAAATAAAAACTTAAACATATAAAGCATCATAGATAAAATGTACATGGTACCAAAGTCTTTGTCATAAAAAGGCAATTTTATTTAAAAACACAAAAAAATTGGAGAATATTAAATAAAAATGAAATATAATCACATATTAGGTCTCTATTTTATTCTTCTAACACTAAAATGGTAGATCAAGAAAATGAGATCATTCTTCTTTTAGAAATAACATGGCTCAAGGGTTAGAAAATGATTTCTTTAAACTTTCAAGAAGTAACAATGACAATTTCCCTGGCCACCAGATTTGAGGACATTTTGGAGAATACATAAGAATTGAACTTTCCAAGAGATAAGGATTAGGTAAAATACACTCTCAGCCCTCTGATATGTTGAATTTCACATCTTTCAACATGACCATAGAATTACAGGACTTCAAAAAATAGGGCTCCATGTAAAATGTTTGAGAAGATAATCATTCTTTAAAAACAAAATCCCACAGCAAGAAACACAATGTCCTTGCTAATTATTGGACTTCATATTCTATATATATTTTGAATTCTTTTTTTGAGACATGGTCTTGTTACATAGCTCAGGCTAGCCTGGACTCACTTTAGCCTAGGCTGGCACTGAATTTGTAGTCATCCTCCTGCCTTACCCTCCTAAGTGCTGGGATTACAAGCCTGTGCCACAATGCCTATATTTTGAATTTTTAATGTTAAATCTTTGTTGCCATTAAAGTACTTTTTTATATTCGGCAGAAATTTTTTCCTGCAATCAGATTTTATTGGTACATTTCAGATATACATAATGATCATAATCATCACAGAGAATTTGTACTTCCACATGATATAACTTGTTTCATTTCCCCCCCATTCTCCTATTCTCACTTCAACCAGAAATTTTTTAAATCACTCAGACACTGTATCTGTTCACATATTTGATAGCTAATATTAAATTCTTTCTATTTTCTTGAAATGATACAAAACCAATTTCTATGCTCTATGAATTAAAGTTATTTTAAGAAAGAACATTTTTCTTTCAATGAATATGAAATATGAACAATATTTTACAGTATAATTTAAAATAAGACTTTCAGTCAAATACAGGTTCCCACCTTGGCTGCTGCTGGTGGAAGATCAAATGGAATACGCTGTCTGATTTTAGACGGTAGCTGGGTTAAAACTTCAGTCTTTAATCTTCTAATCATTATGTCGCTTAATAGCTTGTGAAGTTCACGAAGATTTGATGCTCCTCTACAATCCCACTGAGCTCTTTTGCCAAAATATCTGTTAATATGAAGAAAACAAATATAGCAGAACTGAATGCTAGAGTAAGAAAATAATTTGTGCAGTATATTCTTCCTTTTAATGATAAGGAGCTATGACACTTCCTGTTATTTCTTAATGAAAATAAGTTTTCAAAGTTGAACTTATGAAACACTAATGAAAAAGATTGACACTATTCAACTATGGAAAATGTTAATGCCTAAACTCTGTGTTGTAGTCAGGGTTTTCAAGGGAAACAATTTAATACAGAATTATTTTATTTGAATTACTTTGAAAGTCACCCGAAGAGTCAAATACAGAAGAGTGCAGGATGATACAATTCTAGTCAGAGGAGACCAAGATGGTGGAGCAATAAGCAGCAGAGAAAACAGCTTCTCTGAGAGCCGCCATCCAGATGCTGCAACATAGCATTGTGAAAAAGACAAAAAGGAGGGAAGTGAGTCTACTGGACCCAGGAAGAATCCGATGTGTGAATTTAAGGCCACAGAGGGAGTGAAGAGAGAAACTCCAACGAAGAAGGAAGTAGCCAGCTATGCCTTCTCCCTGAGATGGTACTCACTTTACAAGAGGAGCAGTTCAAACTTGTGGATCCAGGGTGATGGTGACCCATCCAGGTGACCCCTCCAGGACTGGTAACCCTGGAGGTCGCCACAGAGACATGCAGTAGTGGTGGGAAGCAGCAGCTATGAGGGACTGCACTGGCTGGCAGTGAGTGCAGAGGACTTAGTCCTCCTGTGGGAGAGTGCGATTAGCCAGGAGCCATTTTAGAGACAAGTCATCTAAGCCCAGAATCCAGAATTGGTGCCAGCTCCATCTAGAGATCCAAGCTGGGCCTAGACCCAATAAAATTATGAGTCTAGCCTTGGGGCAGGCCTGCTGAGATTATCCACTATCCTGCCAAAAAGCTACTGCGAACTTGCTGGGAGAGATTTGCACGGATCAGTACTCTGTCTCCACAGGCTGTCTACCCATGAAACTAGAGAGAATGCTGGAAATGGACATTTTGGGGTTTTTCTTCTCTTCTCCTCCCCCCACCCCTTCCCATTCATTGTTTGGCCTTGTTCTTGTATGAGTGTGACTGTGGTTTCTAGTCTCTTTGTGATTTTGATTGTGGTTCTGTTCTGGTCTTCCTTTTACCTTTTTCATCTCTTTTCCTTTGGGCTGCTGCAGCACTTTCACAAAGTTGGTGTGACCAACTTTGACCCTCAACTATCTAATATCTTCCTCTTCTTATATTTCTGTTTTCTCCTTAATCCATTTTAGATTTTAACCCGAGGGCAAAATTGACTTGTATACAGCATACAATTTTCTGGTTTGGTTTACATTTTGTTATATAGCCACAAACCTAGTTCATATGGTTAGAAGTGGCAAAATACAGGTTAGCTCAGTTTGTCATTTTCCAGCATGTGTTTGATGCTATTAGTCCCACTATAGCCAAAATTGGCAACTGCTATAAACAGCTGTTGGTCCTGGTATTCCATGACTCAGATTGACTAAGGGTCACAGAAAATACTGTGGCACAGCGCCAAAGAACTAGGGACTGGGTCAAACGAGCAACAACTTCCCATCTCCAACAAACTCAAGAGCTAAAAAATTTCCAACAGATTCAAAACCCAAAAACCAGCTATACTTGGAAGATACCTCAGAGAAGTAGTCATCACCTAAGTGTCCTAAAACTACCAATAAAGCAACCCACCAAAGGCAATTTACAAGCATCAGCCCAGGAATTAAACTAAAAAAAAGAGAGAGAGAGAAAATAAAAAGACACTTAAGCAAATGCAACCCCAGACATCCAGATCACCAAAGGCAAACCCAGGGAGCAATGAGGTGGGACAATCTGAAAGCCCCCCAGCAGGTCTCTCTGAAGTGGTAACAACAAAACAATTGAATGAGGTTCTATAAAAACTGAAATCAGAAATAATTTTTCAGATAATTATAGATTATCAAAATACATACCATGCTTAGCAACATTAGGGCAGGCACAGAAGAAAATAGATGAGCTGAAATACATTATGGAAGCTCAGCATAGGAAAGAAATGGAATCCATGAAGCAGATTCAAGCAGATATCCAGGAGAATAAAAACTCTATTGAAAGTATTCAAAGCAGATTAGGCCAATGTGAGGGTAGGATCTCAGATAATGAAGACAGGCTTGCAATTAGCAACCAGGAAAAGAAAGATTTCTCAAAATTAGCAAGGGACCATGTGAAGTCAATCTAGCAGTTGCTAGATGACACAGAGAAGAATAACTTAAGGTTAACTGGCATCAATGAACAAGGAGGAGATACCACAAATGATATTTTGAAAATGTTCACAGATGTGATGGCAGAAAACTTTTCTGGTAGAGAATAAGAATTTGACATACAGATAAATGAGGCATACAGTACTCTAGCCATGATAAAAAAAATCTACAGCTAGGCATATAATAGCCAAGAATCTAGAAATTCAACAGAATCATTGTGGAAATCAGTGTGAAAATTCCTCAAAAAACTAGGATTGGAGGTCCCATTTGACGCAGCAATTCCCATTTGGGGTATCTACCTAGAAGAATTAAAAATATCATACCATAGCAATATAATGTACACCCATGTTCATAGCAGCAGAATTTGTTGTATCTACATCTTGGAAACAACCTAAATGCTCCCTGACTGAGGAATGGATAAAAAAGCTGTAGTACTTGTATATAATGGAGTACTACTCAGCTATAAGGAAGGACAAACTTAAGACTTTCATAGGTAAACAGATGAAACTTGAGACCATACTCATAAGTGAAATAAATCAGACATATATGTATGAACACCATATTGTCTCACTAGTGTGAGAATTTGAAAGAAACAATTAAAAAAGGGAGGAAATCTGCATATATACTAAAGATTGAAAGAATCCAGCTGGGGACCTAGATCCCATGGCAATATTCTGCGTGAGTCCAGCTGAAGACCTACTGCTCATGACAATGTATCATGCAAGTGTGTATTAAGGATCTGTGCTTCAAAGGCTCAAAGGTTAGTGGTGGAAGCTAGAAAGTCTGTGCCCGCAGGATGAAGGATCTGCACTGGAGTGCAGGAAGTGATGCTCAATGTAAGGACCAGGGGTGCCCTGAAAATTACCACCATTCTAAAGCAACAGTGAGGTCTTCAGCTCCTCTGATGAAGAGAACAGCTGAGTTAATATCAGGAAAGTCAACATGATAAGCTTCTCCAGAAAACTCAACAGCACTATCTCTTCCTCACCAGTTCTCCTTTTTATGTTGTTGGCAAAAATCCTCAGGTAGGCCCTCCACACCCAGCACCAAACTGATTTAGTAGTTCAGCTGGGTGTTACAAGTTGACTACCAGCTGTCAATCTATCACACTCTGTTTACAGTGAACTAAAAGCAATGCTTAAATGAACCTAAGACCCTGAGTTGAACTAGGTCATTTTTTAAAATGGAGGCCATATTGGAATTAGGTTAGGGTCACAGATGACAGTGTGTTTAGCAGATTGAGCCTTATGCAGGTGTCTGAGTTACTTTTCTCTTGTTGCTAAGCAAAATACCCAACACCCAAAGTTAAAGGGTGAAAGGTTTACTTAGCTCAGGTTTTAGAAGTCTTAATCTATAATTAGCTGGCTCCAAAGCAATGTGGTACAGCAGACAGGCACCACAAAGCAGAAACAGTTTTTGGTGACAGAAGGCAAGAAAGCAACAAACGATAGCCACAGCTCTTTCTATCCCTTATATTTCATCCAGGCTACTCAGGGCAGGTAGCACTCACAGCCTTAACCCTAGAGTTAGTGCTAGCCTTGATCCTAGCACTGTACTACGAATTAATCATATACTCTAGGTCCAGCCACTTCTAAAAAAGTGCCATGTATGGCCACCTGAGACTTTGTGGGGGGGGGCATCTAAACACAAACTATAACAGTAGGTATGAACTGTTAGTACACTAGCCACTCATTATAACTACCAAAACTACCTTAAACATTTTTTATATGAGATACTGTCTCCAATTGATCTGTTAAATATAGAAGATTGATTATTTGGTTTTCTCTTGTTCTTTTGAAACCACTGGATTGATAATAAGAAATTTTTTTAAAATCATAGATCCACTATGAAAGAGAAAGGGAGAGGAGATACCAGAGAATAAGTGGCTTCAAGAAATATTGAGAAGGCTGGGCGTGGTGGCACACACCTGTAATTCCAGCACTCAGGAGGCTGAGGCAGGAGGAACATTGTGAGTTCGAGACCAGCTTGGGATACAAGGTAAGTTTAAGGTCAGTTCCAAGTACATAGTGAGACCCTGCCTCAAAAAGACAAAAAAAAAAAAAAAAAAAAAAAAAAAAAAAAAAAAAAAAAAAAAAAAAAAGAAAAGAAAAAGAAATATTGAGAAGGCAAAATGCAGATGGAAAAGTGGTAAACTCACAACTTAAAATGGTTACATATGGCAATTTATGTTCTAGACTTCTGAAAAAGAAAGGAATTGAACGTTCAAGTAACATGAGCAGTAATTAATGTAAGGGTTAAAATATAGTAGATTAACTGAATTTACAGAGTGGACGAGCTGTTACCTACACATCCTCCATCACTGTGACAAGTAAAATACTACCCCCCCCCAATTACCAGTAATCTTTTAGGGGCTTATGTTTATTATCCACCACTGAAAATAGTTGTTAGAAAATTATTAGCAAAGGAAAATTCCTGCTAGGTTTCACTATGATTCCTAACTATAATTTAAGTAACTGGCATTTTTAATGGAATTCTGATTTATTTTAGCACAAATAGATGTAAATTCAAGAAAGTCACAATGTGAAACATTACATTTGTTTTGATGCATTACACTCAAAATACAGAAGCAATACAACCAACATTAAAAATTGTATTTGCATGGTGGACTTGATTAAAAAACTACAGTGAATGGATGGAATCTTTTGCATGATAAAGTGATACAGATAACATTTAGTTGTCATTAATAAGAAATTTCCTTATTTAAAAGAATCTAAATGCTGTCACTGTACAAAAAAAATTAATGGATTTATTTATAGTTGCTAAAAACTAAGTTGCTGAAACTTGTCCACTAAAATAGTTTGATTTCCTTTAATGTGTTGTCACTATATATATATAATTGTTTGGACAATTGAAAGTAGATGTCTTGTGCCCTGGGTGAATGATTTGGAGATGACAATGTGTGAGTTACCCCTGATTGATATGCTTTGAAATTTTGTTGTAATTTTTCTTTTCTTCTTCTTCTCCTCTATTTATGTTAAAATAAAATGGGCTTAAAAATAAATAAATAAAATTAAAAAAAAACAGAATAAAGCCAATCTAAATAAAACAATGAAAGCAATACAGTACTTCAAAACAAGATAATAGGAAATTAATAGTTGCTATCATAATATATCAAAATAGCTCCCCCTTCCACCAGGCATAATAAAATCAATCAAAACAAGACAGAATAAAACCAAACATAACCAAACAATCAATGAAAACCATACAGGATTTCAAAACAAAATAATAATAGGAGGTTAACAATGACTACCATAATGTATCTTGTTATTTTCAAATTACTGTCCAGCCCATCAGACATAGGCATGTAAAATCAACGTCATAATACAAGAACAAAGTTGATTTCTTTACTTCAGTTGTTATCTTTTCAGAAATTTCAGGTATGTGACTTCTAATTTCTACTGTCTGTGTCTCCTGAACTTGTCCTGTGTGGGCTGGAGGCCTGAGATTGTATTTTGCTCCTTTATCTTGACATTTTCCTGTGTTCCTCCAAGTCAGCCCACTGCTACCTCCAGGGTGCTTCCTGCACTGGCTGCCAGTCCCTCGGTGTAGTGGATTGGATGAAGGCACCTAGGTTCCTCTGAACAGGGGGCTCCTGGAGTGGTGGAGAGGCAGGGGCAGTGGTTCACTGATACTCCTCCAATGACAGTGGGGCCTTGGGACATGGCTTCTTCTCCAGGCCCATGCTGGGCTCACTCGATCTCTCTGGAAAGCTGGTGTGTAACCTTGGGGCACAGCTTCTCCGTAGGGCCCTTGGTGGGCTCACTGGCTCTCTCAGGGCTGTTGGCATGTGGCTTATTCTCCCACCCAGCACTGGGCTTTCTAGATCTCTCTGTGCTGCTGGCTTGTAGCCTCAAGGGGTGGCTTCTTCCTATTAAGTCCATTTGTTCACAGGTTTGGTTCAGCTTTAATATTCCTTTGCTGATTTTCTGTCTAGTTAATCTGTCTCTCTGTGACAGTGGGGTATTGGGGCCTCTCGTTACAATTGTGCTATGGCTTATTTGATTTTCCATGTCTACCAATAACTATCTTCTATAGTTGAGTGGTCCTGTATTAGGTGTATATACTTGTGATTGTTATGTCATTTGTGTTGTCTCCAGCTTTCTCACTGACCCCAATCATTCTTGTATTACTCTTCTTTGCTTCATCTTATAGCTGTTGGATTAATTTTTCATGTTCTCTTGCTATTTTTAAGATATCTTTATTGTCATCATCAGTAGCTGCAATTCTGTCTTCAAGATCTGTACTTGTATCCTTTCATTCAATCTGTTGCATATACTTTCAGTGGAGGTTTTAATCTCCTGGATCTCTGGATCTGTTTCATGGATTCCATTTCCCACTTATTTTGGGCATTTTTGGTTTCCATATTTTTCTAAGCTCATTTATTCTTTTATTTGTGTCTTCTCTTAATATTTTTTATTTTAAGCATCTTTTGTACCTGATGATTTTCTCTAAGGCTTTTTCCACTTGTTTTTTCACTCCTGTTGTTATCATTTCAGAAAGTGTCAGTGTTTGACTTCCAACTTTGTCTATCTCATTGAGTTTCAGGCCTGTCCTGGGTAGGCTGGGGGTCTGGGGTCACATCTTGCCTCTGTGTCTTGCCATTCTCCACCTTCTCTTTTTTCTTTTATTTTGTCTTCTATGTTGATGCTCGCCAACTTCCCATGATATATAGGGCTCTACCACTAGCATTGAGGCCTCTCTCAAGGAGGAAAGGAGACATCCATTCTTCAGGGATGTCCTCCAGACATAGTTGGTTCTTTATAGCTATCCCAAGAACCGACCTTCTTCTAGTGTTTATAGTTGCGTGATAATGCCCATGTTATATCCCAGAGATGTCCTAGATATGGAGCTGATCTTGGCCTCTGGATGTGGGGGCAGGGACTGGTCTTCTGTCAGTGTAATTCTCCAGAGTCCAACTTCTGTCTCCTTGCTGCTGCTTCAGATACTTCCATGTTACTGGTCTCACTGATTACTTCTCACTTCAAGGGTGTGTGTGCATCTGTGCACTGGGCTGTTGTCCTGGGTCTTGGGGGTCTTGTTGGTCTTACACTCTTCCAGCCAGCTCTGCTGTCCTGGTAGGTGGGTAATGGAGGAGTCTAGGAGCAAAAATTCACTGTCTTTCAGCTTGCCTCACTGTCCAGGATGTAATGGAGGGGTGTAGAGTGTGCACTCACTGCCTTCCAGCCAGCCCACCCTCCAGGATGCAATGGAGGAGGCGTGGATTGCAAACTTACTGTCTTCTAGCCAGTCTGCATTCTGGAATGTAATGGAGGGGCACAGAGCGTGAACTCACTGTCGCCCAGCTGGCCCACCCAATGGAACGTAATGGAGGGGCACAGAGCAAGAACTCACTGTCATCCAGCCAGCCTGTCCTCTGGGATGCAATGCAGGAGGCCTAGATCCCAAACTCACTGTCTTCCAGCTGACCCAGCATTCCAGGATGTAATGGAGAGGCACAGAGTGCAAACTCACTGTCTTCAAGCTGGCCTTGCCATCGTATTGTTTTATATTAATAGATTCACAAACTAGTAAAAATGTGATGATAGTTGGCATATCTATCACCTGTTTTTCCTTCATACTCATAGGTACATTTTTACCACACAGTTATTTTTAACAAATTAACACTATAAACTGCCAATAAGGAAAAGATGAACCAGGCATAGTGGTAAATTAATTCTTTAGATTTCAACTTCAATTTCTTGATTTATCATATTGTAACAGAAAGTGAAGAAAATGCCAGTTTGTTGTTTTGAAACCTATACTTATTTTGATGGAAAGAGATTATTCTTCCAAATCAACAAGTCTACCAAGTAAAATGTATCCCCTTTAATCTCATAATAAAGTTAGCAGAGTAATCAACTTACAACCTAGCAACCTGAAAACATTCACTGTACTGTTATGCGGCTCTGAATTTGCATGATAAGCTAAACAGACACAAGTAAAAAGTTAGCTGAGCTAAACAAAACAATACAAAACATGAATGGCCAGTCCAGCAAAGCAATAGTGTCCAAGAAAAGGTACTGACCAGAAATTCAAGACATAAAAATTCTGTTGAAAGTATGGGCTGCAGGAGGAAGGATACAATATCAGAACTAGAAGACAGATCTGATGCAGGTGATCATATACTCAGAGATCTCTTCAAAACAAGAGATCATGAAAAATGGATCTAACAGTTGGTAGATAATACAAACACTAAAGATTAACTGGAATTAGTGAAAAATCAGAAGACACCAAAATGGCATAAAAATGCTTATAGAAATAAAAGCACATGAATTAGCTCCTCCGCTCTCTGAGGGGTGGCTGTGAGTGTGGCAGACTTTCAGCAGCCCGAAGGAGAGAGACCCTGGGGCCTCGGGACCTGCACCATGCGGTTGACTCAGGGTGCTGGGAGAACAAGGAGCCCCTCCCCTTTCTGGGGGGTGGCTGTGAGCCTGCCAACACGCAGGCTGAGAATCAAACATCTCATGTCATCCTGTCCCCCATCCTGTGCCCCCACCACCTAGCAAGTGGGAGCCATTGAACAATACAACTTGTGAAAAGATTGGCTATGTTATTTAGTATGAGCTCCCCATGAGCAAAGATATGGACAACCATTTGGAAGTAAACCAGAGACAATATGACAGATAGTGAAGATCTCTGGTTGTCTAGCTTTGAAATTGATACTTTCTTATGTCCCGTTCTGTTCTGTTTTGTTGTGTTTAATTTTACCCCCTTTAAAATAAAATTTAAAAAAAAGCACATGAATTTCATGATGTCTCAATAAATTTAATATTAATATTAAAAATAAAAAAATAATAGCAGAACACTTTCCAAATATAGGAAAAGAATTAACTACATATATATATGAAACACATAGAACTCCAAATAACCACAATCAGAAAAGAACTCCATGACACATAATAATCAAAATACCGGAAGTCTAAGATAAGGACAGAATCTTTTTTTGTCTTGGTTTTTGTTTTTTAAGACAGAAACTACTCAGATTGCTCTCCTTGGAGAGAGCAAGAAGGATCACCAATGGCAAGTGGCAGCTGCAGTCAAGCAACACCAAGAGCTGGCTTCACGCTTAGGAAGGAACACTACACCTTTTCTGAGTGGTTTCTGGTACTCTACACAATCAGAGAAACTTCTCTAATAACATACTATAGAAATCATCCCTGAAAGTATAGCCTCAAGGTCAGAATCTTAAAACCTGTTGGAGAAAAGCAACAAATCACTTATAAAGATAAATGTATCAGAATTACAGCAGACTCAACACAAACCTGAAAGGCCAAGTGAGTTTGGAGTGAAGTGCTGCAAGGGCTAAAAATACTTCTACTCTAGACTGATAAATCATACAAAATTATCTTTCAAAATTGATGGAGAAATAAGAAATTTCCATAATAGCATAATAAGAAATTCTTGATCACCAAAGCAGCACTACAAAAAAATCAAGGATAGCTGAGAAAAAGACAATGAAGCCAACAAGATGCCAAAAAGGCTGACTATACCAGTTAGGGTTAAGAGTTAAGCAGAAGGGAAAAAACAAAAGGAATCAGCAACAGGAAAATGATGCAATGATAGGAGGAAGTCAGTAACTTTCAGTAATAACTTTTAGTGTGAATGGTCTAATCTCTCCAGTAAGAAAATAAATGGATCATAAAATAAAATCAAACAACATTCAATGTAAAAGCAACACATTTAGACCAGATTTGCTGGAATATATCTATAATTCCAATACTTGGGAATTACATGTATAGCTATAATTATAGGTATAGCTGAGGTGGGAGTATTTCTATGAGCTCAAGGCCAGTCTGATATAAACAGTGAGTTCAAGGACAGCCCAAACTACACAGTGCGATCCAGTCTCAAAAAATAACAGCAGTGTTGGGGATTTAGCTCAGTGGCATAAGCACCTGCCTTGCAAATGCATGGTCATGAGTTCAATCCCTGGTACTGATAAAAAAAAAATAGCAAAAGGAGAATGAAGAAACATATTTAATTAAAAAAAGTAAAATTCAAAGGAGGGGAAATAATATTTCATGTAATGGTAAGTCCCAAAACAAGCAGAAGTAGTTAATTCCTTTCCAAACAAATTGAACCTCAAAACAAAACTGATCAAGAGGCAAAGAATGTCATTATATACTGGTTAAGAGAACGATTCAACAGGAAGAAATAACAGTCATATATGTAATGTACACCTGCACACTAAATTTCATAAAACAAACAATGCTAGACATAACAGTTCAGAAAAAAAAATAAACACAATTCTACTGCAGGAACTGAATACCCCATTATGGCAGTAAAATAAACTGCATAAAAAGTCCACAAAGAAATACCATCATTGAAATATACCTTCAAACAGAAGGACCTAATAGGTATCTTCAAATTATTCACTCTCAGAACTCAGTAGCACATAAAACTTCCTCTAAAATAGACCACATTGGATTCTGGGAAGATGGTGGAACAGTAAGCAGCAAAGTAAAAAGCCTCTCTGACAGAAACAACCCAGATGCTGAAATATAGCATTCTGAAGAAGACCAGAAGGAAAGAAATGGATCCCCTTGACCCAGGAAGAAACTAAAATGAGAAGCAAAGCCCACAGAGAGAATTAAAACAAAAAAAAAAAAAAAAGAAAGAAAGAAAGAAAGACAAGAAAAGAAAAACAGAAGGCTGTAGCCAGACATGCTTTCATTGGAGCTGATGCCATTGTGTGAGAAGCGCCACTGGGATCTGGAGACACACGGTCACAGTGAAGCCGGAGGATGGCAAGCACGAAGGCAAGACATAGTGGCAGAGGGGAGTAGTGGACCAGAGAACTGCACTGGCTGGCAGTGAGTGTGGAGAACTCAGTCCGCCTATGGGAGTAGGCGATTCACCAGGCACCATTTTGGAGTCTGGCAGGATAAGCCCAGAACCAGAACTGCAGCCAGCTTCGTTCAGCCACTCCTAGCACAGAGCAGATTGGTGAAAATTGCTTGGACTGAGTCCTGCCCCTGTGTACAATCCAATAGGCAAGACTGAGGTTTCCCTAAAGCCATCCCTAATCAACCCTGCCCGCGGCACACACTAACGTGGTGAAGACTCCCAGTGGTTAACCAGCTCAGAAGGGAGGGAGCAGCCTGCCCCACCTCTGCTTATACTCCAGTAGTCACCAGCAGATTAGGGAAAGCAGCAATCCCTAGCCCACATGCTTCAGAGTAATTATCAACAATTCAGGAAGTGCTGGGGACCCTACTACCCACTTGTCTGAAAGAAACCAGGAGCATGACAAGAGGAAGAAAGAAAAGGCAGTCTCTGGCCTCCAACCCAAGCATTACTGGCCCAGAAGTAAACACAAAAGAGAGCGGGAGTCGCACACCTGCAGTTTCTGAAGCAACAGCATCTGACATAAAGAAACATCTTTATGAAATTATAAAAGAACTTAAAACAGAAATACTAACACAAGTAAAGGAAGACAAGAAAAATAATAAAAGAAATGCTAAGCACCTCTCAAGAAGACACAGATGGAAGAACAGGAGAGCACAGAAAAAGGAGGGAAACTGTCAGTGAAGAAAAAATTTAGAATACATGAAGAAAATTCAAAGAGATTACATGAAATTAAAAACTCCATTGAAAGCTGGGAAAACTGCTTGAAAGAAACCAAAGATAGACTATCAAACCTTGAAGACAGGTTTGCAACTTGTGATTGCAAAAGGAAAGAGCTCTTAAAAATAACAAGGAACCAGGAAGTAACAATACAAAGGCTAGAAGATGACAAGAGGATCTATAACTTAAGAATAAAAAATGTGAGAGAAGAAGCAGGGGTAAACACAAATGAAATACAAACGCTATTTACAGAAATAATTAAAGAGAACTTCCCAAGCATAGAAAAGGAAATGATATTCAGATATATGAGGCATACAGAACTCCAGCCAGCTATCACCAAAATAGATCTACACCCAGACATATAATAATCAAGATCCCAGAAATTCAACACAAGAACAGAATATTAAAAGCCATCAGAAAAAAGAAGCAAATCATCTATAAAGGAAAACCCATCAGAATCACAATAGACTTCTCCACACAAACCATCAAATCAAGAAGAGCTTGGAGTGAACTATTGTAAGCCCTGAAAGAAAATAACCTCCAACCTAGACTGATGTATCCTGCAAAACTATCTTTCAAAATTGAGGGAGAAACAAGATGCTTCCAGGATAAAGAGGAACTGGGGAAGTTCATGACCACCAAAGCAACCCTAGAAAAATACTGAAGAACATTGGAGAGAGAGAGAGAAAAAAGGACCATGGTTTCAGGAACAGGGACAGAGGGGGCTCACTGAATGTGGCAGACAGTGGAATGAAGGGGAAAAGTAGACAACCAATGGCAGAAAAATAGCATGGCAGAGATGAGGCAGAGAAGGTTGGCCATAATGACTAACATGGATGGCCTCATTACACTAATAAAAAGAAACATAGGCAGAGTGGATCAGGAGACAGGGTCCATCAAGATGTCTATACAAGAAATACATTTAATCTGAAAGAGGTTTTATGGACTGAAAGTCAAAGATGAGAAAATAATGCTCTATGTGACAGGGAACCAGACAAAGGTGGGGGTAGCTCGCCCATCAGCTGCAGATTGGTTGGAAAGACATAACACTTTTATGCAATGGAGAACTACTCAGCTATAAGGAAGGAATACCTTGAGGCTCTTGTAGGTAAAGGGATACAACTCGAGATCATGCTTGGGTAAAAAGGTTCAGAATCACTTAGGTAAACAGTGGGTTGCCTCCCTAATCTAAAAACTAAAGGAGTTAGTGGGATACAAAATGTACAATGCACCCTGTGAAAGTGAAAGGGGAAAAATTGTCTAAAAAGGGAACCCAGTGGCCATTGTTAATCTTGTATCATGATTTGAAACCCATATTGTTTTCACTGCTCTGTTTAGTTTGGTTATATTCTGTTCCAGTTTGTTTACTGGTACTAGATTTGATGGCATGGACAGCTATTCCAAAGATAGCAGGATATACTATGGTAACCATTTTTGATTTCCAATTAACTTAATTTGAAGCCCTGTATTGCTTTCATTGTCTTGTTTTGACTGAATTTATTTGAATCTGTTTTGTTTGATAATATCAAGTCTGAGGGTGTAGGCAACTACTCTAAAGACGATAAGATTCACTATGATATTCATTCTTTTGACTGTTACCCTCGTTTGAAGTCCTATAATGTCTCCAATGTTTTGTTTTTATTGATTTTGTTCTGTACTGTTATGTTCAATTTTATTTTTTAAATTTTTTTGTTTTTTTTAAATTTTATTTAAAGAGAAAACAAAAACAAAACAGAAAAAAGGGCAGCAACAATATAGAATTCCAAGGAAAAAAAGAAAATAACAAAAAAACACTAAGCAGCTCAATTTTATTATGCCTGATGATATGGGTAATTCTATTGAAGTTAACAAGAGACATTATGGTAACCATTGTTGATCACCTTGTATTTTGTTTTTAAGTCATGTACTATGTCCATTGTTTTGTTTTGACTGACTCTATTTTGTTTCTCTCATTTGGTTTTATTCTCTTCAAAATAAAGAAATTAAATAAATAAATAAAATAGACCACAGTGGACCTCTCAAATTTAAAGGCCCAATCCAAAAGTGGACATCTAAAATGAATACATACTTCTCAGATGAAGAAGTAGAAACAGTAAATAAATATATGAAAAAATGTCCAACATCACCGCTCATTTGAGAGATGCAAATTAAAACAACACTGAGATTCTATTTCACTTGAGAAAGAATGTTTATCATCAAGAAATCATGCAATAAAAAATGCTGGCAGGGCTGTGGGGGTAAAAGGAACCCATTTCCACTGTTGGTGGGAATGTAGACTAATACAGCCACTATAGAAAGTACCGTAGAAATTCCTCAAAAAACTAGGACTAGAAGTCCCATTTGACCCAGATATTCTCCTTCTTGGTACAGTCCTGAAAAAATTAAAAGCATTATACCACAGCAATATATGCAGACCCACATTTATAGCATCACAGTTTATAACAGCTGAATCTTGGGGACAGCCCAAATGCCCATCAACTGATAAGTGGATAAAGAGAATGTGGGTATTTTTTAATACAATGGAGTGCTATTCAGCCATAAAGAAGGGTAAACTTGAGACATTTCTTGGTAAATGGATGTGAGCTTGAGACCACACTCATAAGTGAAATAAATCAAATTCGCATGTGTAAATATTGCATCATCTCACTGGTGTGAGAAACCAAAAGTGCAGATAATGACCCAAATATGTGACAGATAGTGTGAAATAGGAAGAAATGACTCAAATAAGAAGCAGAACCCAGTACACTGGGCTGGGGATGTAGTTCAGTGGTAAAACTGCTCATCTAGCACGAGCAAAGGCCTGGGATTGAGTTGTAACTCTGCAAACTGAATAAAACAAATAAAAATAAACAAAACACAACAATAAAAAGGAGGCAGAGGAAGAGGAAGAGGGGAGGAGGAAAATTACAGCAATAGAATCTTGCAGACATGGGAACTTACAGGATATTTGCTATAAGGTACAGGCAGTAATTAGACTTTTAGGTTTAGAGTCTTGATCAACCAAGATTAAAACTAATTGGTAACAACAGGTTTCCGGGGGAGAAAGTCTAGTTCTGAATATGCTCAATGTATAAATAAAATTGTTAATATGCTGGCCTGGATGTCCTATGGCAAATGAATATACTGAAGATTTCTAACATTATACTGTTGTACTAATTTAGCTTTTAAGACAATGGAGCAGGCTGAAGATATGGATGCCACATGAGTTTCATGAGTTAAAGCTAGAATGAAAGTTCGAATTTGGTCACTGACAGAGAGACCTGTGGCCCAGAAAATAAAAGACAGGCATTGTGCTTCTGTTATCCTGGAATAATTTCTACTGTTTTCTCTACCAAAACAGCCCCCATATCATTGATCTTTTCAAGTATAATAAATTGGTATAATTCTACTGGAATTTATGAATCTCAATCCCTGGCAAATTATAAATAGTAAAAAACTATTTCACAAAATAGTGTTCTAAAAATAATTTTTAATATATCAAAACAATAAAAATACCACATATCTAGTCAAATTACCAAAAAGATATACAACAAACCAGTAATTGTGTAAGTCACTTGTGTTTAAATTTGTTATATCTAAAAAGAAGAAATGAAAGAGAAATAAAAAAGATTTAAGATGCATCATGTACATATACTAACTCCCTATGATGAATATAATCATTATATACTGCAAACATGTACTACTAAAAAGAAAAACAAAAAAGGATAATATATATGTTTTAAAAATACATTTTACAAGAAAAATATAAGCAGTAATGTCTTTGTCCTCATCCAATGAACTCTAAGAATAGCATTTTTTAAAACAGCTTAGAAATATTTTCTTCACTTTGTATGCTATTGTGCTTTCTCAACTTTATGAGATTAAACAATACTCATAAATTTTTTATTATTTTTTTTAATTTATTTTAAAAGGGAGTAAAATTAAGCACAACAAAACAGAATGAGACATAAGAAAACATAAATTTCAAAGCTAGACAACCAGAGATCTTCACTATCTGTCATATTGTCTCTTGTTTTCTTCCAAATGGTTGTCCTTATCTTTGCATATGGGGAGCTCATGCTAAATAACATAGCCAATCTTTTCACAAGATGTGTAGTTCACTGGCTCCCACTTGCTAGGCGGGGGGGGGGGCACGGAATGGGGGATAGGTGCCCTCAAGAGACCGGAAGAGTTCTTTGTCCTTGTTCTCCAGGCACCCCGAGTCAACCGCATGGTGCAGGTCCCGAGGCGCCAGTGTCTCTCCCCGGCAGGTCCCCAAAAGTCCGCCATACTCACCTGCTATTTCTTTCTGATGAATTGACCATTCCATTTCCAAAGTTCTGAAATGGCCAACAGACCACAGAAAGAATTCTCTTTAGGCTCCTATTTGAAACCAGCAGCTACAGCGATCTGCTGGCCTTGCTTCAGGGGCCACCTCATAAAATTTTCAAAGAGAAACTAGTTGAGTTTTTCTTCCTAGTATTTATTCTCTCAATCTTTAGCCCCAGATTCAGTCATGAAAATTAACTTTGTTTTCATTAATTTTTGTTTGCTTAAATTATCATCTAACTAGATGTATCTAGTATAAATGTTATTTAATTTGCACATCATGCTTTCAGAAGTGGAAACTTACAGCAAGTAATTTGAGGTTAGTAAGAATAATGCTGTAAGAATAATCATGGCAAGGGGAGGGGAAGATGAGAGGGACAGGGGGAAGTTTTCTTGTTTAAATCAAGTGTGGTGGTCCACGCTTCTAATACAGGATGTAACTCAGAGAGAAAGTGCCCCCACAGGGTTCAATCCCTAGTACCATCATTGTTTATCATCATTTTTGTTGTTGTCACCAAGATTTACTTCGACTAGGTGGTTGCCTATAGAATTTAGCTACTTTTTCTTCATTTCAGAGCTATATTTTTAAAGAATACATTTATCAAAGCTATACCTAGACATAGTAATCCCAAAGAAAAGATATCCACAAAATGTGGATCGGCTAATTCAAACTTTGATATATGCTCCCTCCTTCAAATTCAGGATAGAGAAAGCATAAAGAGCAAACAAAAATTCACATTTGAGGACAGAAATAAGATAAATGTTTCTGTGGCATGGAAACAGAACAAAATTGCAAAGAAAACAGGGTTGAAGTCATGAATCTGTTTTATGTCTAAGAATAAGCAGTGACAGCCAAAAATTCAGGGTTGTAGATGTAAAACATTTTTTGGGTTCAGTTTTAATATAGAATAATGAATTTTCTAGGAACTGTACATGATGTTAACTCAAACAGATGCTGTACTTTGCTTTGCTTGAAACAATCCCAAATGTTGTGCCACTCCACTAAGTCAAGCTATTGACATAATGGCCCTGTTATAGCTGAATTACAAACTCACATAGCTGTATTAGCTTGTATCTATACAGAATTACACTGATTCTACACATACACCAACTGTCATCAGCATTATGATTTACATTTATTCCATTTAATAACTCTGAAATATACAGGTGTGACTTGGTTTAATGGAAGTTTCTTTTCCTTGGTGGTATGTAAAATAACAGTGCATAGTACAATCAATGGAGTCTTAGATTCCATACAATATATATAAGCATCTTTCTTTCACACTTAAATTGTTTGCAAAGAATCATTCACCTATTTACATATGAAAATACATATTCTATAATTTCTTTAATTTTTATAGAAGTCTATTAATTTGTGGACATAGAATATAATGCCTATGAATTTCATTTCAGTGTAAGAGCATAATAGATTTATTAGGAAAAGTGGGCATCACATTGATAGAGTTCAGAAGCAATCCTCTACAATATGATTGCTCTCCTAATTTATAGCTATTATATAGTACATAAGACTACCTTCTGGAGGGAAAAGACATTTAATATTTGTGTAATTCAATCTATAACACAAAGAAAATAAATAAAAGGCAAAAGGGCAATAAAGACTAACCTCCTTCTTACACATATAAACACACATTTAGCATTTTACAATGAGAAATGCAGAAGATTTTAGCTGTGTTTGTTTGTTTGTTTGTTTGACTGAAGTGTTGGGAACTGAATCCAAGACTTTGTGAGTGCTAGGAAAGCTCTCTACTACCATGGTACACGCTCAGCCTTTTCAAATGTCTTATAGAAAATTTTAAGCATTTAGAAGAAATTTAACAGAAACACAAATACAAAGATAGCAGAATGTTGACTCTCATAAATGCAAATAAAGTATGAAGAGATAAATGTCATAAGTTAACAATATTACATTGAACTTGTACTATCTTTTTTTTCCATTGAAAGAGTATGGTGGTAGTCATCTCTTCATCTCTTAACATCTCCTTCATCTCTTAACATTCTAATCTCTCCTAAACTGTCAATCAACTGGATATACAGACTATTTCATCTGACAGTAGTGAATTACACATTATTATCAAGTTCACATAAAATAGTTACCAAGATATATCACATTTGGAGCCATTATATACACTTCAACAAATTTAAAAGAATAACAACACATAATGCCATCCTCAAATCACAAAGAAATTATACTAGAAATCATTAACAGAAAGATTGCTGGGAAATCCTAAAACACTTGGAGATTAACAAGTATTACAAATAATACATGGGTCAAAAAAGAAATCTCAAGAGACATTTCAGTTGATTTTTACTTCTTTTTAAAAATGTTTACTCTGATTTGCTAAATTGAGTATGAATACTGTTCCCCAAAGCAGTGAAGTATCTAAGTTAGCAAAATTAAAGAAAGTAAGACAACTTATAAAAGCAATGATAAACCATGGGATAGGTGATATTAAGTGAAAATTAACAGATAATTGCACTGTATTTAGGTGAGGTCAAAACTATAAAAATTATCAAATATATGGGCAAGAATAGAAATAGACAAAAAGTGAAAATTACTTGCTAAGTATAATAGAATTATGATATTTTTCTTTTTAATTTCTGTAAGTATAGAATTATGATATTTTTCTTTTTAATTTTTATTATAATTCTATACACCAGTTAATAAGTATTTTAGTTTTTTTCTCCTTGAAATAAAATGAATTTGAAGAAAAAAATAAGTATGTATGTTTTAAAGGTTCTTATTCATACGAAGCCAAAACCTATCTCCCTAGTAAGTTCTGCTACTTGATACCAGTTTGGCCTCAGAAGTCACAAGAACAAAATTCTATTTCCTTTAAAACATGACAGATCTTTTAATATTTAAAGACTTGCTCCTCTAAGATCTTCTCTTTTTAAAATTCCTACAGACTTCATAAGATCAAGCACTATGTCTTGCTCATTTTTTATTGCCAGCAGCTCTGAAATAATGTCTTAAATATAGTAGGCAATCAATAATGTTAGGCATTTGTGAAGCTAAATTTGAAATTCTCTCATTATTATTATTATCACTTTTCCTAGATGTTTTCATGTATTAAAATGCTTCTTAAAATATGACTTTTAATTCCCTCTTAGTTTTTCACACTTCTTGTCTTTAATGCATCTTCCACAGATGCATTAAAAAATTGCATTAAAAATGCATTAAAAATTGTAGAATAGATTCTATAATCTATTTCCATGTTTATAACCTAGTCCTGAAAAAAAACAACACTACCTGGTAAACTCAGAACTTCCACTCTCCTTATTCCATCCTTCTAGGATACTTGTTCATTTATACCCTCTATATCTTTGCCTTCTATCTCATCAGGATTATCATAAACTGACTGCTTTACTTTCTCCATATCACAGTGTCCTTCCCATCCTAACATCTTTCTTCATTACTGAAACTCACTGGAGGGTCTCAGTCTAATCCATCTGATAATACGTCACAAGGATACAAAATAAAGACAAAGAGAGAAAGTTCTGCAGTTGAGAAGCTCTGAGATGACCCAGTGTTTTCTGTGGAACAAAAGGCACTGCATTGAAAAGCTCACGGCTTTTATTAGTATCAATCAGGAAAGCTGTAGCCCTCAGCTGTAATGTGAAACAGAACAATTTTGTACCAGGTAGCTTGATGTATGCAAGGCTGGCCCCTTTACTGCCAGGAAGGTACAATTCTTTCTGAGTTCCAAGGCCTCAGCTGAGATGTCATCTCATGTCTTAGCCCTGGAATCTCACGGGCGCTTGCTCAAGCCTCCATTCCAGTCATCAACATGGAAGCTATTCTCACCCCTCTTCACTAGTAACGAGCCCAGAGCCCACGGGTGCCACCATCAGACTCGGCAACATTCCTTTAGCCAATTAAGGGAAAATTTGTTTCAATATAGCCCGCTCTGCATCTCCCAGTGAACAGGGTTAAAGGCTATGTGAGGGACAGATCAAACCAAGGGCTTGGTTTCTCAGAAGAGAGCAATGTCTCAGCCTCCCACACTTCACCCCATTTTGATTTCTAAATCCATTAGATTTGCTCTTATCAAGATAACCTAAATTCTGTTGTCCCTTAGTCCATGCACCATAAGCTACTGAAAAAAACCCCAATCTCAAATGAATGCAATTCTAAGCTTTTTTAGGCCTACATTAGGCTGCTGGGAGTTGCTGTAGAAATTATACTTTAGAATAGACTGGTTCCACTACAAATCTCAAATTGCTGATCTCAAATGGTTACTTACTTGGTGAGATTTTAAACTACGCCAACTTTCCCAGTACTTGGGGAACCTGGGGCAGGTAGATAGCCATAAATTCATGGTCAGCCTGGGTGACACTGAGTTCAAGGCCAGTCTAAACTATAGAGTGAGTCCTGTCTCAAACCACATGTCCTCCCCCCAAATTCTCAAAACAAATAAACTATGTCAACTTTTCAAAAAAAAATTTTTTTTTAGACAAGGTCTTGCTATGTAGTTCAGGTTGGCTTTTAACTCACTATGTAACCCAGGCTGGCCTTGAACTCATGGCTAGTCTTCTGCCTCAGCCTCCAAAGTGCTGGAATTATAGATGTGTGTCACCATGCCTGGCTTTGACTTAATTTTTTATTTCTACTTTATTCATTTCTTAGTCACATGACTGTTCCCTTTCACATAAAAGTCGTAAGATGCAAATTCTCTCAACTCTCTACCATTCCTGAAACTATAGTATGTTCCCAATAATATAAGGCCATGTAACAATTAAAAGGCAAAAGAGGAAAGTACAAAATAAGGTTTATAACGTAATATCTTTGTAAAAAAACAAAACATCTTTGTAAAGAAACACATCTTTGTAAACAATATGATTGGTTACAACTCTAATTATCTGTTAGTGTTTGAAATGAAAACACTGTGAAGGCTGGAACAATGTGGGTCTTGTTCCCTAATACATATCTGAGGGCTAGCACGCAGCATGGAATACAAACAGGTACCCAAAAATTTTGAATGAATGGATAAATTCATAATCAAACCACCAGCAAATGAGTAGAATGGAACCATCCTTACTCTCAGTTAGCCTAGAGATATTAAAAACTGTAAGTCTTTTTGAGCTTCCATACAAAGCTGAGTTGCCAAGTATGAGTATTGAATCTATCCCATTAATTTTTATCTAATAATTCTTCAAGCTTATCTTTGCCATACATCATATTAACTATTTCTCTCAGCTTTGAGCCACTTGCAAATTGAATAGACATGATCTGCATTTAGCCATGGGGGAGAACATTAAATGAAACAGTGTTGAGGAAAAAAGTACAGGATTAATTCCATAAGAGGAATTTCTTGCAGCTGACCATAGTTAATTAATCAGCACTCTTTGAAATGGATATAGAGAAGGAGACAAGATGGCGGACTGGTAGGTAGCAGGAGAGAGACCCTCTCTGAGAGAGACAGCTCAAATGCCAGAATAAAACACCCTGGAGAGACCCAAACAGAGAGAGATAGACTCTCACAACACAGAAAGAAACTAAAGTGAAATGGATATAAATGCCATTAAGGTACATTATCACCCACCATTTATCTTCTCATTAAAATTCAGATAACTAATTCTCCTGATCAGTAGAACTAGCACAAAATTTGATCAGTTATTACTCTGATTCATACTCAGGGTCTTGAATATGCTAGACAAGCACTCTGCCAATGAGCTACACCCCTAGCTCTTCCTGAGATATTCTTAACCTTTAAGCAAAAGAGAAGACAGATACCTCTTCCCACAGCATAGCTTTTTTTTAAATTTTATTTTTAAAGACAGTAAAATTAAACATAACAAAATGGAACAAAACAGATCATAAGAAAACAATGTAAGAGACACAGATTTCAAAGCAAAACAAGTGGAGATCTTCACTGTCCATCATATTGTTTCTTATCTTCTTCCAAATAGTTGTCCATATCTTCACGTACAATGAATTCACATAAAAAATAGTATAAAACTGATCAGAACAGGATGATGAAGGCATTTTAGGTCTTCAAGACCAGATAATAGGGAAGTCCATAATGGCTGCCATAACGTCTCTCATTCTCTTCAAAATAGCTGTCCATACCTTCATGTATGTTGAAATTAAATGAAACACAACAGAGTAAAATCCTTTGAACAAAGAAGAACAGTATTTCTGGGTTTCACATCATGACGCTATGGAATCATCACTGGGTACCTTAGTGTCTCTTTTTCTTCAAAGTAGCTGTTCATTTCATAGTGCATTATATAATTGATTTCGTAAACTTTTTAGAAGTTCTATGCATGCATGATTCTCTACATGTATACGTATCCTTTCTGTATTAGAAGGAAAAACAAAACAAAACAAAAAAAATTCCTAGAAAACCATGAAACGAAAAAGACATATAAACAATAGCAAAGAGCCCAGAACATTGACAATATAGACCTTCAAAACAAGGTGGTATGAGCACAACTAGGGTTGTTATTTTACATAATGATCTTCAAGAGTTCCTCAGATCACCATACAATAATATGCACAATTGTTCCAATCCTATGAATGTTAACTATTTTGTTCCAAGAACTTACAGAGTTTGTAGCATAATCATCTTAGCTATTTTAAATGTGTTTATATAATTTTAGACATTTTTCTTTTCCCTCATTTTCCCTGAGATATTATTTTGCCCCTTTAAGTGGATTCTTATCCTTTCACTGTAATTACTGAGTTTTTGTATCTTATGTACTTTTTTTTTTTTTTTTTTTTGGTATCGGGGATTGAACTCACGACCTCATGCTTGCCAGGCAGGCGCTTAAGCCACTGAGCTAAATCCTCAGCAGTATCTTATGTACTCTTACCATTTCTTACACTAGGGAGACTATATGGTATTTTAATTTAATGACTTTAATTTATTTCACCTATGAGTATGGTATCCATTTACTTATAAATATTTCAACGTGACCATTCTTTATAGCAGAGTAGTACTGCATTGCAGAAAAATATCACATCTTTTTTTTTTTTACCACATCTTTTTTATCCATTCTTCAGTTGATGGGGATTTAGGTTGTTTCCAAGATCTGGCCATTGCAAATTGTGCTGCTACAAACATGGGTGCACATATATCACTGTGGTATGATGTTTTCAGTTCTTCTGAGAATATGCCCAGCAGTGGAAAAGCTGGGTTAAATGGGATCTCCTATCCCAGATTTTTGAGGAATCTCCAGACTGACCTCCATAGTGCTTGCACCAGTCTACACTCCCACCAACAGTGCAGAAGAGTTCCTTTTCCCCTGAAATCTCTCTAGCATTTGTTGTTGGTAGTTTTCCTATTCTAGCCATTCTTTCTGGGTGAGATGGAACCTCAGTGTTATTTTAATTTGTATTTCTCTAATGACCAATGATGCCGAACATTTTTTCATGTATTTATTTGCCATTTGTAGTTCTTCATCTGAGAATTGTGTATTCATCTCAGATGTCCAATTTTGGAATGGGTCTTTGAATTTGGGGGATCTGACTTTTTCTAATTCTTTATAAGTTCTGGACAGAAGTCCTTTGTCTGAGGGTCTCTTCACTAAGATTTTTTTCCCAATATGTGGGTTTTCTTTTCACTGTACAGGAGATTTTTTTTTGACATGCAAAAACTCTTTAATAGGACGCGATTCCAATTATTAATCCTGTGAAGTATTTTGCGTGCAATTTGATTCTTGTTCATGAATTCTCTACCTACCCATATGTCTTCAAGATTTTTATTTACTTTATCCTCCAACAGATTTAATGTTTCTGTTTTAATATTTAGATCTTTGATCCATTTAGACTTTAGTTGAGTACATGCTGATAGGCATGGGTCTAGTTTTAGTTTTTGCATATGGAGAGCCAATTTTTCCAGCACCATTTATTAAAGAGGCTATCATTCCTCCAGTGAACATGTTTAGCCCCTTTTTCAAAGACAAAGTGGCTGAGTGTGTTTGTAGTTGTAGTTGTATCTTCTAATCTATTCCATTGATTTTCAGGTCTCTTTTTATTGCAGTACCATGCTGATTATATTATAGTAGCTTTGTAGTATAACTTCAAGTCAGGGATTGTGATGCCTCCTGCCTTGACTTTATTGCTTAGAATTGCCTTTGCTATTCTAGGTCTCATCTGGTTCAAGATGAATTTTAAGAGTGTTTTCTCTAGATCTGTGAGGTATGCAAGTGGCATTTTGATTGGGATTCCATTAAATCTGTGTAACAATTTTGGGAGAACGGCCATTTTCACAATGTTTGTTGTTCTTATCCATGAACAAAAGATGACTTTCCATTTTCTAAGGTCCTCTTCAATTTCTTTTTTCAGGGTATTATAACTTTCCCTGAATAGATCTTTTCTTCTTTTGTTAGATTGATTCCTAAACATTTCATTTTGTTGAATGCTATCATAAAGGGTGTGGCTTCTCTTATTTCTCAGTGGTTTTGTTGTTAGTGTATAGGAATGCTATTGATTTTTTGAGTGTTGACTTTGTATCCAGCTACATTAATAAATTTATTTATTATACCTATTATACCTAAATAAATTTAGTATACCTCTTTCAATGCAGTTTTGGGGGTCTTCTATGTAGAGTATCATGTAATCTGCAAATAATGATAATTTAACTTCTTTTCCTATCCTTACTCCTTTTATTTCTCTTTCTTGTCTAATTGTTGTGGTTGGTATTTCCAGCACTGTATTGAATAGGAGTAGTGATAATGGACATCCTTGTCTTGTTCCTGATTTTAGGGTAAAGGCTTTCAGTTTTTGGCCATTTAATATGATGCTGGCTACTGGTTTGTCATAGATGGTTTTTATCATATTGAGGTAAAGACCATCTATTCCAATTTTCTGTAAGGTTTTTATCATGAGTAAGTGTTGGACCTTATCAAAAGGTTTTTCTGCATCCATAGAGGTGATCATATGGTTCTTACTTTTGGTTCTGTTGATATGGTGGATTACATTTATTGATCTGTGTATGTTGAACCATCCTTGCATTACTCAGATAAATCCCACTTGGTCATGGTGTATAATCTTCTTGATGATTTGCTGCATTGTTTGCTAAAATTTTATTGAGAATTTTTGCACCTATGTTCATTAGGGAGATTTTTTGGTCGAGTTTTTCTCAGGTTTTGGTATTACAGTAATGTTTGCTTCCAGGAATGAGTTAGGGACAATTGTTTCCCTTTCCATTTCATTGAAGAGTTTGAGGAGTGTTGCATTAAATCTTTTTTGAATTTCTTGTAGAATTTTGCAGTGAATCCACCTGGACCTCGGTTTTTCTTTGTTGGTAAGGATTTAATTAATTTTCAATTTTGTTCATTGAAATTGGGTTGTTCAGTAGTTTTATATCTTCTTGACCCAGCTTTGGTATTTCGTAGGTTTCTAGGAATCTGTCCATTTCTTCTGTGTTATCAAGCCTATGAGAGTAGAGGTTTTTGAAACAGGTATTGATGTATTTCCACAGGGCCTGTAGTGATTTCACCCTTTTCATTTCTTATTGTATGAATTTCTTTCCTTTTTTAAAAATAAGGTTGGCTAGAGGCCTGTCAATTTTATTTATTCTTTCAAAGAACCAACTCTTTGATTCATTGACTCTTTGTATTGTTTTTTGAGTCTCTACTGCATTGATTTTTGCTCTGACCTTTATTATTTTCTCCCTGCTTTTGGCTTTGGGCTTGACTTGCTCTTCTTTTTCTAGATGTTTGAGGGGTAGCATCACGTTGTTTATTTGTGTTCATTCTGTTTTCCTCATGTGGGAGTTCATTGCAATATATTTTACTCTGAGGATTGCTTTTATAGCATTCTATAGGTTCTGGTAAGATGTATTTGTATTTTCAATTGCCTGTAAATATTGTTTAATTGCTTCTTTAATTTCCTCTGTGACCTACTGATTGCTCAGGAGTGTATTATTCATTTTCCATGTGTTTGTGGGGGTTTGCAGTTTCTTTTATCATTAATTTCTAGTTTCATGGCTATGATCCGATAACATACATGGGATAATTTCAGTTCTTTTGCATTTACTTAAGCATGTTCTGTGGGCTAGTATATGGTCTATTTTAGAGAATGTTCTATGTGCTGCTGAGAAGAATGTATATTCTGATGTTGTTGGGTAGAACACTTTGTATATGTCTACTAAGTCCATTTGTTCACAGGTATGATTCAGTTCTGTTATTTCTTTGCTGATTTTCTGTCTAGTTGATCTGTCCCTTTGTGTCAATGGTGTGTTAAGGTCTCCTGTTATAACTGTGCTATTGCTTATTTGATTTTTCATTTCTGTTAATATTTGTTTTGTATAGCTGAGTGCTCCCAAATTTGGTGCATAGATATTTAAGATTGTTATCTCTTTCTCTTGAAGTTTTCCCCTAAGTAGTATGTAGTGGCCTTCTTTATCTCTTTGGATTATTCTTGCTTTGAAGTTCACATTGTCTGCAAACAGAATAGTTACCCCTGCTCTTATTTAGGATCCTGTTGCATGGGGTATTGTTTTCTATCCTTTGACTTGCAGTCTATGAGTTTTGCTTTGGGTTAGATGGGTTTCTTGCATACAGCATATGGTTGGATGTTGTTTCTTGATCCATTCTGCCAGTCTGTTTCTTTTAATTGGTGAATTGAGGCCATTTACATTAATAGTTATAACTGACATATATTGGTTTACTTTTGACATGTTATCTATCTGCTGTTGATTCTTTACCTTTCCACTCTATTTGTTTGCCTTGCTTAGTGGTTTTTTCCTACGTCTGTCTAGAATGTTTTTCAGTATTCTTTGCAAGGCTGGTTTGGTGGTCATGAAGTTCTTCAGCTGCTGTTTGTCATGGAAGTATCTTATTTCTCTACCCATTTTGAAGGACAGTTTGGCAGCATACATCAGTTTGGGTTGGAAGTTGTTTTCCTTTAGAATCTGAAATACTTCTTGACTTCATGCTCTTCTTGACTTCATTGTTTATGTTCAGAAGTCTGCTGTGATTCTGACAGGCTTTCCTTTATGGGTGATCTATCTCTTCTCTCTAGCAGCTTTTAATATTCTGTTCTTATGTTAGATTTCTGGGATGTTGATTATTGTATGTCTGGGTGTAGTTTTCTTTTGGTTATGGTTATTTGGAGTTCTATATGCTTCACTGATGTGTATGTCAGTTTCCATTGTCATGTTTGGGAAATTTTCAGCTATTACTTCTGTAAATAGCCCCTTCATATAGTTTGTGTTGTCACCTTCCTTTTCGTTTATACTTATCAATCTTACGTTGTTTTTCTTTGCATCATCTTGCAGTTGTTGAATTGTTATTTCCTGGTACCTTGTTATTTTTAAAAGATCTTTCCTTTCCTGTTCACTAGCTGCAATCTTGTCTTTGAGGTCTGAAATTCTATCTTCACTTTTGTTCAGGCAGTTTTGCCAACTTTTGATGGAATTTTTTATTTCCTGTGTATCTCTTTGAATCTACTTCATGCACTCTGTTTGTTTCCTTTTTTTTTTTTTACTCTGTTTGTTTCTTTATACTGTTCATTCTGAGTTTCCATCTTTTTGCATTGCTCCTCTAATTTTTTAACTATATCTTCTTTAGATGTGTTCAGCATTTCTTTCATTACATTTATCATTTCTTCTTTTACCTGGGAGACTATTTCTGATTTGAGTTCTTTTATAGCTTCCCAGAGTTGTTTGTTTACTTCAGTTGTTATCATTTCAGGAATTTCAGGTGTATGGCTTACATTTTGTTCTGTGTCCATGTCTCCTAGGCTTGCTTGGGTTGGGCTGGAAGTTTGAGATTGCATTTTGCTCCTTTGTTTTGTCATTTTCCTATATTTCTGGGTTTCAAGCAATGTTTCAAAGTTTTCCCCGTGTGCTGGGAATCACCTGGCCCTCTTTTGGCTTGTGGAATAGACTGCAGGCAACTGCTAGCTGCTTGGAGTTCACTGGGCTTGAGCCAGTTATGCCCAAGCAGACTCCCATATGTCCTCCTGTGATTTGAGATGCAGGGCGTGGTCCTACCACCTGAGAGCGACATTCCAAGGCTTCCCCATGTGCTGGGATTCAACCCGAGCAGGATCAGCATCTGGGACTGAATTCAGGGCCCTGCTAGCTGCTTGGAGTTCCCTGGGCATGGCCTAGTTAGGCCTGCTCTCCCATGCTTCCTCCTTGGGTGATTTCAGTCACGAGACTTGGTCTTACTGCCTGGGAGCTGTGTTTCAAGGCTTCCTTGTGTGCTGGGATTCAATCTGCGAAAATTCAGGGCCCTGCCAGTTGCTTGGAGTTTGCTGGGCATGGCCCAGTTAGGCCCTTGGGGACCTCCTGTGTGTCCTCTGGTGATTTCAGATGCTGCCCTGGTCTTACCACCTGGGAGCCACATTCCAAGGCTTCCTTGTGTGCTGGGATTCAACCCGTGCATGCTCAGGGCTCGGGACTCCACAGCATATCTTTTTTAAGAGTAACTCCTAACAATATGACATTTTGGCTGCATTATCAATGGGTCTTATTTTTCTGTATAAAAAAATGTTTACTGAAGATGCAATTTCCTACATCTTTCTAAGTGCTAGCAAAATGAAGAAAATAAAACAAGAGAAAATCAAACATGGGTCAGGCTTTTTAACTTCTAGAGTTGTCTATAAAATAACAGAGACTGAATAATATATAACCTTCTCTACCTCTAACAATTGATCATTCAGTGTGCTTCTCTTTCCAAAACTTATTTGTATTTATAGTTTCTGCTAAATATAATCCAGTCAGTGAATGGTATAAAAGGCATTTTAGCTAAGGGATATTCTGATTCAGTAATCCTTTTCTCTGCTTCAAACAAGGTATATGATTACTTATACTCTGATTTCTCTCCAAACGACATTTGCATTAGTATATGTCTGTTTGCCATTACTTAGGTATTCAATAAACTTTAGAAAGGCAAAGTAACATTTTTGCTCAAGCTTCATTTAACTTTATTTTCAACATAACCATGACATTTCAAATACAAAATATGGTTTAGGACAGAATAACTAACCATAATTTGCATTCTGAAAAATTATAGTGTGAAAATGACACCTTCACAGAATCAAAACATTATGGAAAAAATATATCATTCCACAGACTAACTTAAAATGCCAGGAAATGCCTTGATCTGAATCAGAGTTTATAGTGCTTCCAAGGTAAAGAAGTAAATGGAATAGCAAAACTTTTTAATGGAAGGAAATGCCTTTTAAGAAGCATGACATTATCCTGAAATAGCTTTTTGCAGAAAATGTAAAATTAGGACACAATCTCTACAAATATACAGCATTTCACAAAGATGAACCTGTCTCTGAAAGTGTTTGTGTTAATAAGAAAAGGACAGGTATACACTTTGGTTGTCTATGAGAAATCCTAATAAAAAACAAGAAAGATATCCCTTATTGGATATTTAGGTTTTTCTAGTGGCCCAAAGCTCAATCAATAACTATGTTTTATATATGCAAACTTGTAGCATTCACAATACAAGAATCAAGATTAAGGACTTTTCAACAATATCTCTATCACGCCAAAGTTAGGAACAATACACCATATCAGGAACCATAGGTTTGGCTAGCTATAAGAAATGTTAAAACTGTGACTCAAGATAGCTTTATTAAAAAAAAAAAAAAAAGCATAAGAAAAACAGAATCCAGGAAGGCTACTGGATTGAGTGACTCCTGGGTTCCTTGTACTTTTTCATTACAGCATCAAAGAGCTGGTGTCATCTAAATCTGATACCCAAATAGTCAAAAGTTAGAAACTAGCAGCAAGAAGGACAATATACTTCCTTATTCATACTCGTTTAATGATAGGCATCTTTTATCCTTGAATAAAGCCTTTCCTTACAGTGCGTTTGGGACATGATTAACTCTGGACCAGTAATAACTGTCTTAAGAGTATCTAGTGCTAAACAGCTGAGAACAAAGAGAACCTATTACAGAAATGGAATACAGAGTCAACTTCTCTAAGTTCTACATATGTGCTTATATACCTAAATTAAATCAGACTGTTACAGAAGGAAGACAAATGGTAGGTAACTAAGTGTTCAAAACAGATGCTTCTGTTGATTTCTGAATAGAAGACAATAACACTAAAGAATGAACACACAAATCAGCAAAACATCACTAATTCTCATGTCTATGCATTCTTTAAAATTTACTTGGTAAAGACTTAAGACTTACTGCATTACTTTTGTGAAACTAGCATCCAAGTAGAACTTATAGTTCAATCAAAACTGATTTTAGTATATTAACTGAGCCCTTTAGTCAAAAGAAAAATACAGAACTTGCTATTAGTATATTCTACTCCTAAAAATGTATCAGTTTAAAGTTAATAGAACTTACCCAAATGGCACAAGTTTTTCTATTTTATTACACACAAATAATAAAATAAATTTTGGTGCCAACTATACAAGACCTGCTCTTAGTACTCTACTGATGAGAAGACTCCTTAATTTGCTAATGATTAAAAGTTAATACAAAGAAAAATAAATTTTTAGCTGTGTTTATCTAAATCATTTAGTCCAGCCCTATGTATTCAAGAAGTTCCATACCTAAACTGTATAAAATCTTTCCTTGAAATGATTGTGTAGCTTACTTACAGTAGGTCAATTTGCAAGACCAGTGTAATGTAATGTCTGAGCAACCCCATCAGCTTGGTATCATCTGTGAATTTAGCAAATGAGTCACATTACCCATGTCAAGAAGTAAAATGTAAGACAAAAACAGATCTGGTATTCAATTATTCAATAAACATTGAGTATCATATGCCAGGTGCCACACCAGATACTGGGAATGTTATCCTAGAAAAGATTACATTTTGTTCTTAAGGGAATTCTCAGTAATAACTGACTGACACTATGGAGAACACAATGTAGGACATGTTCTCTAGCACGCTGATCACGCACCATTGAAAAGTGGTCTCTTGTTATAAATCACTAACCAGCTGGATACTCGCCTAAGGCTGAATACTCAGACTAACAGGGACTGCACAGTGCCTGTGACTTCTAACAGAAACTTCAGAGGCTGTCAGCTGAATCAGAAACTATCAAAATTTACCACGTTGACAATTCTGGCATATTCAGAGAAAGTGTGTGTGTGTGTGTGTGTGTGTGTGTGTGTGTGTGTGTGTGTAAAACCTTTAACAACATACAAAAGAAAATAGTTTTCTGAAATTTTCTTTTCTTTCAATAATGTACCTCAGAAATTCTTTATCAATATAAGTAGAGTTGCATCATTCTTCTCAAAGCACACTGTCCCATTGCAAGGCCTATCGCGATAAACATAACCAGTACTCCACTGACCTGGTTGTTATAAATAGTTTATTACTTAATAACCATTAAATTTTAATTATGCATATCTATATACATATCCCTATAAGTTTCTGTATAACACACATCTATAAAATACACATGACAGTTATATACAATAGTATATATGGACAGGTGAAAGACATAGGCTTTTAAAATTTTGGTGAAAAGTGACACTGAGGCAGGGTGATCACTAGAGCCCAGGAGTTCTTGGCCATCCTTAAGCAGTACAGTAAAACCCTGTCTTAAAAAGAAAGAAATAAACTATACTTGCATTCCTGGCATACTATCCATTTGTGTATATCCAGTATATTAGGCCTGTTAATGTGTTTCTAAATTTTATTAATCTACTAATCTGAAAGATTTCTGGATAGTTCTAAGTAGAAAATTCCTTTTTAAAAACTATTTTATGGGGGTGGGAAAAAACTATTTTATCTGATTTTGATACCGATGTTAGACGCACTTCATATAAACAATTTGAAAGGATTCTATGTTTGTATTTGGAACCCATTAAAAAGCATCAGAACACCCATGATCACATGCAGTTACTTGAAGGAATTATAGTAAAACAAAAAAAAAAAAATCAAAACTACATTGGATATACAATCAACAATTTTAAAAAAAGTAACTTTTCTATATAGCAATAATGAACTAGCTAAGAAAGAAATCAGGAAAATAATTTTACTCACAATAGGTTCAAAAAATTAAAACAAAATACTGAAGAATTAACCTAACTAAAAAGGTAAGTAAAAGACCTCTAGAGATATGAAGGGCACTAGAAGATAAAAAGATTTTGTATGTTTATGGATTAGCAGAATTAATATCATTGAAATGGTCATATTATCAAAATCAATCTATAAATTCAATGCAATCCCCATCAAAATTCCAATGATACCTTCATTACCTTTAGGAAATGACAATCCTAAAATTCATATGGAAACACAAAATCCAAAATAGTGAAAGAAATTGTAAACAAAAAGACCAATGCTGGAAGTATCACAATATTTGACTGCAAATCATACTACAAAGCCATGGCAACAAAAACAGTATGATCCTGGCACAAAAAAAAGACAGGTAGACGAAGTAGAATAGAGAACACACAAAGAAATTCATACTCTACAGCTATCTGATTCTTGACAAAGTACAAACATACACTGGAGAAAAGACAGTCTCTTTAACAGATGGTGCTGGGAAAACTATAACTACTTATAAAAAGCTTAAAATAGATTCTCCTCACTCTGTACAAAAATCAACTGAAAACATATCAAAGACCTAGATATAAGACCTAAAACTTTGAAACTGCTAGAAAAAAACATAGGAGAAACACTTGAAGCTATAGTCACACACATAATTTCCTAAATAGGACTCCAACAGCACAAGAAACAATAGTAAGAATCAACAAATGGGGACTATACAAATAAAAAGTTGCTGTACATAGTGGAAACAATCAGAGTAAAGAAACACCCTATAGAATGAGAGAAAATCTTTGCCAGCTATGTCTCCAACAGAGTATTAGTATTTTGAATAAAGAACTCATAAATTTTTTTTTATTTTAAAGAGAATAAAACAAAAGAGGGCAGAACAAAGCAGATCAGAACAGAACAACATAAGCAACACAGCACTTTACAATAAGACAACTGGACATTAACAGTAGCTATCAAAATATCTGTTTCTCTGCTATAGTTGAGCATAGTTTCAAATACAATAATATCAAACATAACAAAACAGTATAAAACCATTCAAAAGAATGAAAGAATTATAGGACATTCTGAACCAAATAACAGAGAATGATCAATGGCTACTATAATATCTCATTTTCAATAAAAAAATTTGTTTATACAATCACATATATTAAAATCCCAATAAGACACAACATGATAGATGGTAATAGCAGAGTAGAAGCATGGTAGGACTTCTAAGCAAGATGATATTAAATCAGCGATGGCTGCCATAATATTTTGTTTTCTTCAAAACAGCTGAAGAACTCATAAAATTTAACAACAAAAAGAAACCAGGCATGATGCATGCCTATAATCCCAGCATTTGGGAGACTGAGGCAAGAGGATCCTTGCAAGTTCAAGACCAGCCTGGGTTACAACATGAGCTTAAGGCCAGCCAGAACTGCATTGCAAGAGACCCTATCTTTAAAAGACCAAAAAAAAAAAAAAAAAAAAAGTCAAATAGCCCAATCAATAATGAAGCACAATAACAAATAAGTGAATGAAAAAGGCTCAACATCTTTAGCTATCAGCGAAATGTAAATCAAAACTACATTGATATTCCATCTCACTCCACTCAGAATGGAATCATCAAGAATACAAAAACAAAACAAAACAAATAAACCCAGGCGAGGATGTAGAGAAAAAGGAACTCTTCTACTCTGCTAGGGATAGGGATGCAAATTTGTATAATCGCTCTGAAAGTCAGTATGGAGTTCATTTAAAACCTAAAAACAGAATTACCCAGCTATACCACTCCTCCAGACATACCTGAAAAACATCAAGACTGCATACTACAGAATACCTGCATACCTATGTTTACTATAGCACAATTTATAATAGCCAAGGCAGGGAACCAGCCCGGGTGCCCATCCACAGATGAATGGATAAAGAAAATGTGATGTACAAACACTATGGAGTATTATTTCACCTTAACTATCAAGTTAAGCAAAATAAGCCACGCTTAGAAAGACAATTATCTTAAGTGTTCTCTAATATGTAGAACTGAAAAATGATGACATGAAAGTAGTAGAGGGACTGTTAGTATAAAAGAGGAATGGAATAAAAACGAAGGGGAAGAGGGGCATAAAGGAGGATAATGGTACCCACACATATGATCAAAATATCCATTGAAACTCAATATTTTGTAAAGTTAATAGGCACTCATAAAATTTATTATTTATTTTATTTATTTTATTTTATTTTATTTTATTTATATATATTTTTTGAGACAGGGTCTTGCTATGTAGTTCAGGCTGGCCTGGACTCGCTATGTACCCCAGGCTGGCCTTGAACTCACAGTGATCTTACAGCCTTCATACCCCAAGTGCTGGGATTACAGGTGTGCACCACCACACCTGGCCATATAATATTTTAAAACAAAACAAAAAAGATATACATTAGGGGGAAGAAAAGCAGAGACACATACCATATACAAGAAGATTTCTAGATTTGTAAAGTTTTCCAACATATCAATAATAAAAAAGCTAATTCAATTAGTAGAAAAAAGACAAAAAATATAGACAATCAAAAGGAGAAAAGTATCAGTAACTTGTATATACATGAGAAAATACTCAAGTACCCTTTAGAATATGAGATAAATGCATACTAAAATAATATTCAATTCAGATTAGCAAGCATAAAATAATTTATATTTTTCAACATTCTCAAATCATGGAAAAAGAGACAACATGACACACGGTGCAAATATAACTTCTGAGGTGCATTTTAGAAAAATCTAAAATGTACATGCCTTTTGAACCAGGATTGTCACTTTTATAAATTTATGACCATGTATATGGCATGAAATACTAAAAACAATGAACAGTTACTAAATACTCAATACGTAAGTCACTATTCAAGACCTTTATAAATACAAGCTAACATAAGTTTAATGATAACTCTATAAGGCAGGCATAATCACTACCTGTTTTCAGAGCTGAAGAAGCTGAGTATGGGGAGATACAGTTACCTTCCTCACATAAAACATTTGGTAAGCAATAGATGTAAAAATAAAAATAGAGATGATATAGCTAGATTTCTGTTTGTTTTGGTTTTTTGAGACAGGATCTTGCTGTGTAGTTCAGGCTGGCACTGAACTCACTATGTAGCCCAGGCTGGCCTTGAACTTGCAGTGATCCTCCTGCCTTGGTCTCTCAAATATAGCATTACAAACATGTGCCACCACACCTGGCTCAAATTTCCATGGTTATAAACCACTATAATATAATACAAAAATAAATAAGCTACAAAAAACATACATATACTTTCCCTCTCTACATGCATAGGGAAAATCATTGTTGCATTAGCTATATATTAAAGGTATACTGCATAAATAAAGTTCTAACCAAGTGGGTACATATTTCATTTAAAATGAATGTCAGTGCTGTTTTAGCAACTGATAGGGATCTTCAATATATGTGATGAAGAAACTAAACTGCAAAATAAATGCATGCATTATTCTGTGTATAAAGAAATAAAATTAAATACTTTATATGCATATTCAGGAACAGATATCTCCAAAAGGATATACAGTCAAGAAACTGCCAACATTGGTTACCCTATGAGAGAAATGTTTGGTTGGGAGAAAACAGTGAAAGGAACATGCATTGTTTTATTTCTGTATAATGTGCACATAGATCTAGGGAATAAAAATTAAAAATTTCAAAGATAAAGGAGATAGAAGGTTAAAAAAAAGGATAGAAAACTGCCATTATGCATTTCTTTTACTTATTTGACATACAGGTCATATATACAAGCTTTTACTTGAAGAAATTATCCCACAGCTGCCACAAGTTTGAAAAAACACTACAACGAAGAATAACTAATAAAGCTTAATGTTCACAGAAAATATATGAAAATAAAAACTCAAGAAAAATGGTTTGTCATACCTGATATGTGCATTACAGTATCTTTTCGAATAGTCAGTCCACGTTCCAAATTTTTGTGGAAAGAGAGCTTCGATCTGCATGAATAACTGTAACAAGTATACTCAAAATGTAATATCTCCAAGTAAATTGTCAGGAGAATAAAACAAGTTAATAAAACAGTACAAAGTGTGAAAGACATACCCATAAAGTGCAATAAACCAGATGCACATGTGCAAATATCATATTGTCTCCCTACTGTGAGAAGCTGAAAGAGTAAATAAAGTCTAAAATATATAACAGATATTGTAAAATGGGAAGAAACTTCAAAACGAAAGAGAAACTGGGATGGAAGAATGGAGAAAAGAAGAAAAGGAAAAAAATACATATATATGTACAAAAGATAGTTAAGATAGTTATACTACTAATTTCACTTATATCATGGAAAAGAAAAGTTTGTGTTAATACTGTTTGGACAATTAAATGCTGATATACTGAGTAACTAATTTAAAAATAACAATTAAAATGGTTCCCAAAATAAGTCACAGACACACTGAAAGTACATATATATTTTTACTGAGTTTTTAAAATTTTAAAATCAAATATTATCATAATAAAGTACTGTTAGAAACCCACTGTTATTTATATGTACTGTAAAATATTAAAACAGAAACCTGACATTTGCCATTTAGGCTGTTTCTAGATTTATGCAATTAAAATTAAAATATAACTTCATATTATTCTCTGTGATATCAATTATCTATCTATCCATCTACTTGCATTTTTACTATGTTTTGCAGGATATATTTTTACAAATGGAAAAGATGCCTTAATAAATGTTACCATATTGGCCAATAAAATGACTATCCCATACTACACATCCATAAATAGCATCTATGAAGCTTTTTGTTTTGTCATTTTTACAATCCTGTAGACTAAATATAGTAATGTCTGTTACTTTAATAGGCTTTTTTTTTTAATTTTGGATTTTTTGAGACAGGGTTTCACTATGTAGTTCAGCCTGTCTTGAACTTGCTAGCAGCCCAGCTTTCAACTTGCAGTAATCCTCAGTTACCCAAGTACTGGGATGATAGGTGTGCCTCACTATGTCAGGCCTTAGGCTTTTAATTGATATAATTCACATACCAGAAAGTTTATACTCTTCAGTAGCTTTTAGTATATTCATAAAGTTGTACAATATCACCACACCTACTTCACCACAATCTACTTTTTAAAATATTTTTAATCCCAAAGAAAGACTCTATACCCATTAGTAATCACAGTCTAGTTCCCTTCCCTTCTAGTCTTACCAACCATCAATGTATTTTCTGTTTTCATGAATTTGCCTATTCTTGGGGGGGGGGGTCTTTGTTTTTTTGGTACCAGGTATCCAACTCATGACCTAGTATTTGCCAGGCAAGCACTTGTGCTGCTGAGCTATATCCCCAGCCTCTATTCTTGGTATTTTACATGAACAAAATCATTCAATCCACTTTTGTGTTAGCTTCTTTTATTTAGCATAATGTTTTCAAGGTTCATCCATATTGTAGCATGGCCAAGTCATATTTTATATATAGTAAGCATATACAATCCTTTATTTATTCGCTGATTAATTTATGTCCATCAATTTATGGACATGATCTTCTATTTCCATATTTTGGATATCATGAATAATGATACTGTAAATATTTGAATGTAACCATTTGTAAACATGTCTCTAGTCTTCTTGATACATAGTATGCAGGAATGTAAATGTTGGGTCAGATAGTAACTTTATGTTTAGTTTTTATTTTTTTTAAAAGAGAAACAAAATTTCAAAACAATAGGAGAATAACAATGATTAATACATTGCATATTGTTATCTTTAAAATTACTCAGAATACAAGATATACGTATTTAGTTGTCCAAACAATATTAGCACAAACCTTTCGTATCAATGAATTAAGAGAAATTAGCAGTATTTTAACTATGCTTTTCATTTCCTTCATTTCTCCTTTCCTATATCCCACTTTCTCTTTCCTTTTGAACAGTTTCTTCCCATTTCACAATACCTATTGTACATTTTGGTTCATATTTACTCTTTAAATTTCTCATACTAGGGAGACAACACAATGTTGACAAATGTGAGTCTGATTTATTTCACTTACCAGAATGGTCTTGAGATGGAATATTCCTAAATAACCAATGTGACAAAGGAAAAATCATGAGGGCATTAGAAATTTGCAAATACCTTGAGACAAATGATGTTAAGGACACAACATACCATAATATGAGTGGCAGAAAAAGCAAGGATTAGAAAGAAATTTACAGCTACATATGCTTTTGTTGAAAAAGAACAAAAATCTTAATCGGAAAGTCTAACTTTCTATCTAGGAAACACAAAGCAAAATAAAATCAAAACAGTAGAAATAAATCAGTCAAAACAAGTTGTTTTGTGCAAAGGTCAGTAACATTAACAAAACTTTACCAAGACTAACCAAGAGAAACAAAAAGAAAAGATTCAAATTAGTAAAATCACAAACAAAAGAGGAGATACTACTACCATTCTCACAGAAATACAAGGAATAATAAGAGAATATTATGAACAACTGTTTGTCAATAAAGTAGATAACGTATAGGGAATGGTCAAATTTCTAGAAATATGGCATATACTAAAACTAACTGAGAAAAAAAATTTGAAGAGATACAATTAGTGAAGAGACTGATTTAGTAATACAAAAACTAGCCATAAAGAAAAGCTCAAGTCCACATGGCTTTATCATTTTTATATCAAATATTTGAAAAATACTAACATTAATATTTTACACATTTACAAAAATGAGAGGAAGAAACATATCCAACTCATTCTATGAGGCCAATATCACCTTTATACCAAAGCCAGAAAACATATCACAAGAAAAAGAAAACCTAAGAAACTATTGTCTCTTATACATGGAAACAAAATAAACATCAACATAATGTTAGCAAACCAAATTCAGAAATATATAAAAAACATTGTATGCCACCATCAAGGTAGAGTTATTTCAGGAATGTAAGATTGTTTTAACATCTGAAAATAAATTAATGTAATGTATCACATTAATAAAGAACAAAAACTACATGATAATCTCAATAGATGTAGAAAATACAGTAGACAAAATTCAGTATCTTTTCATAATTAAACACTCAATAAATGAGAAATAATAATGAATTTTTCAACCTGATGAAAATCAAGGATAAAAACCACAAAATAACATAATACTTCAAAGTCAAAGGCTAAATGATTTCCTCTTAAAATCAAGACTAAACTGGATGTGGTGGTGCATGCCTGTAATTCCAGCATTCAGGAGGCTGAGGCAGGAGGAACATGGCAAGTTCGAGACCAGCCTGAGCTATATAGGGAGTTCAAAGCCAGCCCGAACTGCATAGCAAGACCCTGTCTCAAAAAGACTAAATAAATAAGTACATAAATAAAATCAGGACTAAACCAAGGATGCTGATTCTTGCCATTTTCATTCAACACTGTACTGGAAGTTCCAGCCAGTGAAATAGGTAACGGCATGAACTAAAATTCATCAAGACTGAAAAGGAAGAAGTAAAATTATCACTATCGGCAGGTGATATGATCTTCTATAGAAAACTCTAGGGCTGGGGATTTAACTCAGTGACATAAGCACCTACCTGGCAAGCTCAAGGTTGTGAGTTTGATCCCTGGTATCAAAAAAAAAAAAAATTCTAAGGACTTACTAAAAGTAGTATTGAATTAATAAATGAATTTAGCAATTTTGCTAGATACATGAAAAAAAAATCACACAAAAATCAACTGTATTTCAACTTGACAATGAAGATTCAACAACAAAATGGAGAAAGCAATTTCATTTACAGCACCATCAAAAAATAAACAAAATAATGAATAAGTTTAATAGAAGCACAAAATACAGTGAAAACTACAAAATGCTGTTGGAAGAAAACAAAATAACACCTTAAAATGAAAAGAAAAAATCACATATTCATGGATTTAAAGACCAGATATGTTAAGTTGGCAATATTCTCCAAAGCAATTTATAGATTCAGTGCAGTACCTATAAAAAATTTGAAGCTGGATTATCAGCAAAAATTGATGTGCTGATAACAAAAAAAATTCATAGGAAATTCAAGAGACCCAGAATATCCAAAACAATCTTCAAAAATAAATTCAAGGGTGGAGTGGTGGCACATGGCTGGAATCCTAGCCCTTGGGAGGCTGAAGAAGAGGACGATCACAGCAAGTTCATGGCCAGCCTGGGCTAGTTAGTTTAAGCACATCCTGAACTACATAGCAAGACCATATCTCAATAAATAAATAAATACAAACATACACACACAAAATTCAGGAACCTGTATTTCCTAAGTTTAAGATTCCTTAACTTAGAATTTGTAACTTCATATTATTTTTCTTAAAGAGTCCCAAATATAAATTATATATTCCTAAATTCATACAAACAGAGATGTACCCTTGTTTTGATAGTGCTACCCTGGGGGATGGGTGAAAGTACTGACGTGATTGCAGTGGGGCACAACGGCACTGTCATATTATCAGCATTCTATTTCTTCTGCCAGAAAATAAATGCATGTGCATTTGCTTTATCATCATTCTAAACAGATGTTTATAGACTCTCAAATATCACATTTAATTATTTTTTAAAGTTATAATCAATATATTATAATTTTCACTCACTATACATTGGGAGCTTAAGCAAATGACTCAGGGTCTATTCTTTTACTAATGGTAGGTATCCACGGGTAAAAATTATAAAAGGTAAAATTAAGCATTTTGCTACTATGTACATGTTATTATGAGTATCTCAAAAGATTTCTTAGTGAGGGAATCTGAAAGCAGAGCCAGGTAATACTGATAAAGATTCAATGATAGGAGCTGTTACCCATTTGATTAATCATAATGAATACTATATGCTGAATGTTTACTATGTGACATACAGATCTCTTGCAAATGATAAAGAGTACAAGAGACCGAGGGTGAGGAGAACGGCCAGGAGAAGAGGAAGTAAAAAGATTTAAGACATGTCATGTATATGTACCAAATACAATGAATGTAAACACTGTATGTCATAAATATAAACAAAAAAACCCAATAATGAAAATGGGGAAAGAGGATCTAGAAACAGAGAAAGATAAATGGGTAGGGAGAAGACGGGGAATAAAAAAGTATCACAATGTGTTATGTATATGTACCTACTCCCTAAAATGGATATAAATTTCACAGATTGCAAACATGTACGAATACACTAAAAATTTTAAAAGTAACATCTATTATAGTTCCTCCATGTCTTTCCTAGTTTCATAGCTCATTTCTTTTTAATACTAAATAATGTGCCACTGTTTGGTTGTATCACAATAAATGTGTCCATTAATTTGTCATTCACCTACTAAGGACATTTTGTTGCTTTCCAGTCTAGATAAGTACAAATAAAGCTACTTGTAATATTTCCTTCAATTCTTCAAACAAACTTACAAGACAATAGGCCGTGTGTTTTCTACAACTCAGTGTTCATTAGCAGGCAGAGTTTCCATAGAGAATACTGACTCTTAAAGACTCACAAAAATTTCACTCATCATTTCTTCTTCCCAACCCAGCAACCATTCCATACTATCATACCCTACCTTCAGAGTGGCAAAAGCTATATTGATATTAAACAAATACTGTATTCCTCCAGTCTATGTAGATACCTTATCTGTAGTATATACAAAGTACAGTTTCTCTCTACATTTCCAATATGGTTCTTGAAGTGAAACTGCAATACAGCATAAAAAACATAGAGTAGACTCAATCTTAATCCTAGACAGTTTGTAAAGTATTAGTAAACATAAATGAAGATTAAGGCCATAAAAGAACCCAAAAATACGTATGAAGAATATCATAAATCTGTACTAAATAAGGAAAAATTATAAGAAAGGTAAAAACTATTTCTATATATACCTACAAGCATGGCTAAGGTTTACATGCAAGTAGTTTAAAAATAGTCATTAAAATGGGATGTATTTAATCATAACAGATGTCAATAAATTCTGAATATACTCTTCTGGCCTTTTTTTCCTCCCACAGTACTGGAGCTTGAACCACTACGCAAACACTCTACCACTGACATACATCCTCATTCCCTTTTTATTTTATTTTGGGATACCATCTATGATGATTTTGAAATTGCCATCCTCTTGCTTGAGCCTCCCAACTAACCGGGATTATAGGTATGTATCACTATTCATGGCATCTAATTTGAAATTAAAACTGCAAAACAAGACTGAATTTATTTCTATCTTTCTTTCTTTCCTTCATTCTTTCTTACTTTCTTTCTTTCAAGCCCCTTAATATAAAGATTTTCATACCTCTTCAGGTCTTCCCAAAGCTGGAGTTCCTGTAAGAAGAACAGCTCGTCTGGCTTTCTGTACTACTGGCAATAAAATCTTGCTGCGGGTTGCAGTTCTAGACTTCATGTAGTGTGATTCATCCACTATAACTACTCTGAAGTTCTGGTTGTTCACAGCATCTATCAAAGTTTCTGCACCAGTGGTTAAAAGACCATAGCCCAGAACTGTCACTTTGCTGTTAGATATTTTCCTAGAAAAGAAAATACATGTTCTTTAAAAGTATCTTAATAATTAATTTATCATAAATAACACAACATTTTGGAGGAATAAAACAGAAGAAGAAAAGAGGTGTTATAGGAGTAGACTGAACTACTGCTGAAACTCAATTTCAAGATTTTGTAGTATTCAAATATAATTTACCAAGATCCCAAATTAAAACTTTTGGCAGTCTTAACTAAATTTTGTTCAAGTTGTCTTTGGAAGATTTTTACAACCTATCAGCCACATTTTCTAGGACAAGAACATCACTTCTGAACAATATTTGTTTCTGTGCATCCAGGACCATATATAAGCTTATATTCAAATATTAGTTGACTCATCAATGAAATCCTTCCTGTAACTAGGAAAACACTTTCTCACACAAGTTACTGGTGGTTTGATCAGGACAATTCTTAGTATAACAGGGCTATTCGCTGCACTACTGAACAGTTCATTTTCCTGGTGTTATGGTCTGTGTCTAGGTGTGCCCCCCACAAAGCCTCATGAAGTCACACAGTGTGGGCCTTTTGGAGGTAGCTGAATCTATAGTTTGTGACTGATTTACGGTCTAATGCTGGGATTAAAGGTGTAAGTGGTACACCCATCCTGGGGTGAGTAGCCTGCATATAATATAAGGGACAGAAAAAGGTTTGCTCTGTCTGTCTCTGTCTCTGTGTGTCTGTCCCTGTCGCTCTCTCTCTTTTTTTCTGTCTTCCACCACCATAAACTGTGGCCCCTCTGCCATGTGTCACAGTGCCATGTGTCCAGTAGATTATGGACTGAAACATTTTTTAAAAATGTAAGCTAAATAAACTTTTCTACTTTTAACTTTGGGTGTCAGGTGTTTTGTCTCAGCAATGAGAGAAATGTAACTACCTTTGGTCCTCTCCATTGAATGTCAACAGTCCCCCAGTCATTGTGATAAAATAAAAAAGGCCATTGGTCCTGGGCTGATGAAGCCTGGATAAAAGAGGAGAAGGATACCATCTGATAGAACTACTGAAATAACGTGATCCCTAGTCTGTTTCACTCTCCATTATCTCTGTATCCATATCTTTATGTCTTTATGTTACTATGTTGAAATATACATTTATATATTTCCAATATATTTTATGCTTATGGCTCCCTTACTATATTATGAGATTGGTGAGTGCAGGGAATGCATATTTTCATGTTTTTATGTACAGTTCTATGCTCCCAGTAAATATTTGTATTATTAGATAATTTGACAATTAATTTTGTGAACATAAAGTATATCAATTTGCATTTTTTTCTATCACCAGTGAAAAAAGTACAGGACAAAGTCAGTCTTCTGCCATTCTCTAACCTTTACAAAAAAGGTCAGAGGTCCAAAGTAACCAGTATCACCACAGCAAATGCATTTGTTTTCTGAATGGCAACTGCATTTTAAGACCTAGATAAGTCCATACGGAGATGATTTTTTCAAAATATTAAAACACCAAAATACCCCAAAAGAAAACTATGGAGCTAATATTACTAACTTAGGTAAACTGTGAGCAATATACAGAGGACAAAGGCTTAGAAGGTCATAGAAGCAGCCTCTATCCTACCACGTCTTAACTAATGAACAATCTAAGCATTGCTGGAATTATATAACAGAAAGAAGCTTATATATTTATAGTAAACACCTGCTGATCATGTTGGTTTATGCCTAAAACTGCTTCTTTAAAGATCTAGAAGACACTGAGTAATTTTTCTGTCCGTAGTTAACATCTTACCACTCTGGGGATGTAATTCTATCTTATAAACCCAAAATCTTATTCAAATAAAAGTATCAGTCACTATTTAATTGCAAAGAGCATATTTCTAAAATAAAAATAGAGCATATTTTAAAAATAAAAATAGAAACTAGATGACCTAAACTGAGTGTGGAAGTGAACTCTGGGAGGCTGACGCAGGAGGATCAAAAGTTTGAGCCCATCTCAGCAATATAACAACTTAGCAAGACAGTCCCAAAATTAAAAATTAAAAAGGGATATAGCGGATATAGTTTAATGCAAAGGTCCTGGGTTGAATCTCCAATGGTGTAAAAACAAACAAACAAACCCTTATAAGCAAAATGCCATATAAATTATAGAGGAGACAAATTTTAATAAAATTTAAATGTTAAGTACAATATAGATGACAGAAAACAGTTATGGATGCCTTAATAAATTCAATATTCATTAAATTTTTTTCAACTTTAAGCACTTTCATTGTAGGAGAGAAATCTACTTATAATGATTGCCTATATTTTGTATTAACCATACAAATAGTGTTCAAATTTTCATGGGCCTATGGAGGTACAGGCTCGTGAATTAGGGTTCCAAGTTTGAAAGAGAGAATGCCCTCTACTTAAGACATTTCATCTATTTCCTCATTCCAAATTCATCAAGGCCAAAGTTATTTCTATAAATATTTATATTAACAGTCTTAACTAATGTAGTACAATACAGTAATACTACAACTAAAATATTCTAAGAATTACCAGATGTTTTATTCAGGCAGATGCACTGCTTTGAAGTCTGAGAAACTTATAGCTTTTGAACCTTTGGAAATATGATAATTTGTATCATTTAACTAGATATTCAATGTAATCACATCAGTTTTCAAGTTGGTTCACTCATTCTATCACTAATTTCTCTAAATTCACTGAAGAGACAGATTTATGCTGGTATTGTTTGGAAAACTGAATGCAGATGTCTTGTGCTCTGGGAGAATGATTTGGGGATGACAATGTGCAATGTATGCACCATCATTGTCCCTTGATTGATGTGCTTTGAAATTTTGTTGTATTTTTTCTTCTTTTTTTGCTTTCTTTTTATCTTTGAATAAAATGGACTTGAAAAAAAAATAAAATGCTTACTCCTCTCTTAAAAAAATACATATTTCACATTTAATATTAAAACTACAAGGGCCAGATGTAAGGGCACATGTAAGGGCCTGTAACCCTAGCATTTAGAAAGCTGAGACATAATGATTGCCAGCCTGAGCTACATGTGAGTTCAAGGCCAGCCCAAACTACAAAGCAAGACTCTGTCTTAAAAAAAAAAAAAAAAAAAATATATATATATATATATATATATATATATATATATATGAACTTAGAGATCAATATATTATTGGATTTCAGAATTTCAGAGCAATAATTCATATTTTAAAATGTAAAATAAATTTACTCTCTAAATGATAATCTATAGGTAATATTTAATTCTAAATGTGAATATATACTACATACACACAAAGAAAGCTTCTTTTTTTTCTTTAAGATTGAAAAGTTCTTACCCAACATCAGTTTTGTTCTGAATAACATTGATATCTTCAGGCTCTAGCTCTGGGATCCATTTCTCTATTTCTTCTGTCCAAGGGTACCTCAGCGATGAAGGGACCACTATTAAAAGAGGCCACTCCTCTTTATAGAAATAAGCAATTGCAATTGCCTGGATTGTCTTTCCTAGACCCATCTAAATTAAAGAAAAACAATATAATAAAAACACAGCCTAAATATTTTGAAGGAAAATATCAATATTCTTATTAAGAATATTACCAAAATAAGTTTCCAATGTAAAATCAGTTGGATTATATAGTTAATAAAAAGTGCAAGATAATAAGACCTTTAAAAATTCATTAGGCAAAAAAAAAAAAAAAAGAATTCATTAGGCAAATCCTAGCACTTGGGGAAGATGAGGCAGGAGGATCATTGCAAATTCAAGACTAGCCCAGGTTACAAAGTGAGCTCAAGGCCAGCCTGAACTGCAAAGGGTGACCCTGTCTCAATAAATAAATAAATAAAAATAAAAATTAGGCAACACCATTTGGTATTGGAATCAGATAAAACAACCCCTACGTTTAGTGATACCAATTTCATAAAACTCTTTTTATAAATAAACATATGACCATTTCTGATTTCTCCTTTTAGACAGCACAATAGTAAATGTCTTACTTATGCAGCACAAAATCATTTTATTTCAAAGCTAGAATAGAAGGATGTGCTGGCACAGGCCTGTAATCCCAGCACTTAGATGGCTGAGGCAGAAGGATTGCCATGAGTTCAAGGCCAATCTGGGCTCAAAGCCATTCTCAACTGCACAGCAAGATCTTGTCTCAAAAACAAAAATAAAAACAAACAACACACACATACACACATATACCTTATACAGCTAAAATAAGCCCCGAATCATGCATATTTGACAAAAAAAAGGTAGCAGATAGAGAGGTTAAGTGATTTCAATTACAGATAACTGATGTAAAATTAGTAGGATAATCTATGGTGGCTATGTTGCTTTCCCACTAGATCATTTTAAAACTATTATACTGGCCAGTGCTAAACTAGTCCTCATTTAAAAGGTAGTTCCCAAATGAAAGTTTATAATGAATTGTCAATTACAGCCAGAAAATAAAGGTAGCTCCTGCTGCATGAAAAGCAAACTCTGGTATGTTCATATAATAGAATCATTCAATTTAAAAGACACAAACTGGAAAGGGAGTGTAACTCAGTGGTAAAGTACATGCTTGGCACACAGGAAGCCAAAGGCTCTTCCCACATAGGAGCAAATATTGCACCATTAAATACAACTGTATTTATACATCATTTTGGAAAAGATAAAACAACAGGGATAGACAACAGATCAATTGTTGCCAGGGGCTGGACGTGGTATACAGGAGCATTTATAAGGGACATTTTTCAGCAGAGCTGGTCTACATCTTGATTTTAGTGGCAGTAATGACTGTGAGCATTTGTCAGAGTTCATCTAATTTATGTTACAAATGAATGAGTTACCTGAAAGAGTAAATTATACCTCAATAATCTTTACATTTTAAAAATACATAAATACTATAGTTAACAATGGAAAAGACTAGGACATAGGCTGTGCTTAGCAGACTATTCAAAGAAAAAAGATGCAAAAACTAAAAATAATGAATTCTAATTATGGCTTGTTTTGTTTTGTTGTTTTTCTGACACAGAGCTGTGCGGTGTAGATCACACTTGGCCTGAACTCAGTATATAGCACAGACTGGCCTTGAACTCAAAGAGATCTGACTTTCTCAGCCTCTGCAGTGCTGGGATCACACGTGTCCATACCAGCTGTAGTTTTAAATGCAGAGTGATATTTAAGAAAAATAAAGTTGGGTGTGGTGACACACGCCTGCAATCCCAGCACTTGGGAGGTTGAGACAGGAGGGTCCTTCTGAGGCTCCTCCTGTCCAGGATCTGAGGATCCTCCTGAGACCAGTGTGGCTACAAAGTGAGCTCAAAGCCATCCTGAACTGCATAGTGAGACCCTGTTTCAAAAAGACAAAAAAAAAAAAAAAAAAGAAAAGAAAAAGATGGTCTTGGATTTTCAGTAAGTCTCTTATGAAAATCTTGTTCATGTGTTTTTCTTTTAACCACTGGTAGTAAAAACAATTTTTAAAAAATCAGAGTAATTCAAATAAAATAACATTTATATCATCCAATGTCAAAGATTAATGAGAAAACTATGTGATTTTTCCCTACATAAAAGACTACCAAAGACTACCAAAACATGGTAAATGGAATTTGGGAAGAGAATATGTTTTTTGGCCTGGCAGATAGTAAGTGTTCACAAATTACGTAAATGCATGACTGGATGAAGAATAACCGAATAAAGATGAGACTGTATAAGCTTTGAAATAAGTAAGACCCAGGTATAGAAAATCTGTTTGTAGTTTTATAAGGAGAAGGGAAATAACACAAAAGCTTTTAGTCCAAAAGCAGTGATAATAGTGATATCACCTTTCCAAAGTTTTGAGTCAGAAAACACACAAACATAGAGCAAAAATTAAGTCTAACCATTTTAATATTGAAATGAGATCCAGTTTAAGATAAAAACTGCTTCCTGTAATGAATTGTGTGAGGGGCAGGGACCAGCAGAGACCACTAGGCTGTTTAAAGGCAAAATGGCAGGAAGTTTGTTGGGCCTGGGTGCAGAGAAGCAGAAGGCAAAAAGACTGTCTGTATGGAACAAAGAGAAGGGTGCCCCTTTTATAGTGATGGAAAGAAGACATGGGACATCAGGCAGGAAGATTTTAATAAACATCTGTGTCACGTTCTCCAGCAGTCTTGCCTCCATATGGGCAAAGTCCTTGAAGCAATGTAAATTTTGGAGTGGCTCCAGATGTCCCCAGATGTCCTGGGACCAGAGATTCCTTGTCCAATCTTATCTCTTATCCTATCTTATCCTGTGTCTGTGGATGACAGCTTTGGTGCTGAGCTGGCAAGCAGGGTGGGGGCTGGGAGAGTCGTTCCACTTTGAGCCTTACACTTCCTACTAGTCTTATAATAATAAAACTGAGGTTAAGTTAGTCAGAACTGGGTAACAGGCAGGTTAGGGATGGACATCAACACAGTGTACATTCTTTTACTGTAAAAATAAATTACATGTTAATTTTATAAATTATTATATAACCCAAACTAAGTCTATTCAGCCAAAGTTAAGATATGTTATGACAGTAGACACAGCCCTGATAGAAAATAACAAACTTTTATATCAGCTAGTTTTGTAACTGAATTAAAAGCACTTACATACCAATATATGGCATAATGACTATTGGTTACCTGCCTTCAAAGTCTTCCAATTCTCACACTGAAAGTCACTCAAACATCGCTGTATCATACCACCGTGTTGAAACAAAGCAGAAATTTAACAGTTACGGTTTTTTTGTTTGTTCCTAGTTTGAGTTCATTAGCATTGCTCCTTCCCATCCCTCAACAAGTCAGACCATAAGCACAGTTCCAGGAACTGAGCTATGGCCTTACGTTTCATCTAGGGATCATGTAGCTAAATCTATCTGTAGTTGTGGTTCCTGGGTTTTGTTTCCTGCCATGATTTCATAATCCATTTTCTTAACTTAAACTTCTCTTGAAGCAAAGGTCTGTCATGCTTTCCTAGTTTCCCAGAAAATAGAATTCTCTCTCTCTGGACACCAAACTTGATTATCAGGTCTTTATCATTTACTTGTTGCTAAATTTACTTGGTACTAATCACCTGTTTAAGCAGACTACTGTTCACTGCATGTAGTGTCACCAACAGTATTCTTTGTTAGCTTGCCAGGTACCTCTCTCCCAAAGACTGCTACTTATTGAAATTTCCAGTTATAGTCTGCTGAGACCAGGGAAATAAATCTTCAGTAGGAATGTATTATGTGAAAATAGGACTTAAAAAATAGGGAAAGACCAGCCTTGAACTACATAGTTCAGGACCCTGTCTCAATAAAACAACAGAAAACAACAAAGAAAAGACAGAGAAAAAGAACAAAATTTCAGTTAGGCAGAATAGACACTGGGAGTGTAGCTTAGGAGTAGGGTGTTTGCCTAGCAGACAAGTGGCCTAGGTTTGATCCCAACACTGCCCCCACTCAGAGATAGGAGGAATAAAGTCATAAGATTTACTCTATAATATGGTGACAATAATTAACAATAATGGATTGTATGCTATAACTTATAAGAGAGTGTATCTTCAGTACTCTAATGACACAAAAAAGGTCAACATGTGAGGTAATACATATGGTACTTAGCTCAATTTAACCATTCCACAATGTGTATGTATTTCAAAACAACATACTACGAGCTATAAAGACATATAATTTTTGTCAGTGAATAATTTTTTAAAATTAAAAGACAATCAGCTGGGGATTTAGCTCAGTGGCATAAATGCCTGCCTGGCAAGCGCGAGGTTGTGAGTTCGATCCCCGGTATTTAAAAAAAAAAAATTAAAAGACAATCAAAAAGCAAAGCTCTGTGCCAAGGATAGGGGAAAAAAGGTGAAACTAGCATCAGTTTAGGAAAGAATAAGAATAATATTGATATGATGGGAGCCCAACCTGATTAGAAATTCCTGCAGTTCTAGCTCATGTAGACTTCTAGTGTGTTGGAGTCATTGAAGCTGAATACCCACGCAGAGCTGTGGAGTGGCCCGGGCATGGCTGAGCTGAGAAAGAGGAGATGCCTCAGGGGGCAAGAGACACCACAGCTGAGGCTACCTGGAGACTTTCTGGCTAGTTTTCCTTAATTAACATCATCTGTTGCTCTGAGGTGGTCCTGGAAACCCAAGATCCTGCTCAGGTTTCCTGCATTTTCCACTCAACTCCTTGCTTGTTCTGATTAAATACAGGCTGCCCAGGGTCAATCAGTTGGTTGGCCGGCTGGCTAGCAGAGTTATGAGCTCTACAGAGGATTTCAGGGCTCCTCCTGGAGCCCTAAAGATCCTGCCTCTTGTCTCATTCCTTTGGACCTTCGCCATGCACCCATTTAGGGGACTGGGGATTTAGGCACAGACCCAACACTAGTTCAGAGTTCTAATTCACGTGGACTTCCAGTTTCTTAGTCTTCACTTCTTGAATCTAATCTGTTATTAAACCCACTGAATGAATTCTTAATTCCAGGTATTACATTTTAGTTCTAAAATGTTCATTAGAATCTGTTTTTAAATATTTAAAGTCCTTTTTAATAGACTAAGTTTTCTATTAAAATTTTTCATCTTTTCTTTTTGTATTGGGGATCGAACTCACAACTGTGCGCTTGCAAGGCAGGTGCTTAGGCCGCTGAGCTAAATCCCCAGTTCATCTTTTCATTTTTGTCCACTTTTTCCTTTTCTGGAATAAAATAATCATAGTTATTTCAAAGTTTCTCTTGATGCATTAATATCTGATCCCCCATGGATTCCTCTGCTCTGATATTTTTATCTTCATGTCTAAGTGGCAGAATCCATAGTTTGGGAGCAAAACAAAGCAGTTTCTAATAGAAAAAGATGCAAGTAGCCTCTCTCAACTACCCTGCTTATGGCTGTAAGAAGAAAGAATTGAACATTCAGTGGTGGATTTAGCAAACAAAAGTCTGACTCTGGTTTTGATGTTCAAATGCTTTCAAGCCTCCTTAATTCTTCTCCCCCAACTCTGGGCAAGTAGCCAAAGGGTAAGTACAACTTCCTTTGGCACTGCCCTAAAAGGGCAAACCCTAAAAGCCCTGGTCCACAGGGTGAGAACCTCCATTCCAGTTCTACTCTGAAAAGCCAGTGACAAACCAAACCAGTCTCTCCTCCTCTTCATATATTTTGAGAGCCTGCTCTACTCATCCCATAAAGCCGTATTATATGAATAATCAACCTTCCACATTCTCTCATTTTCTGGGTGGCATCAGGAGTCTTCACTCTGAAGCCACATTATGGGTAGAAGGATCCACTCCACTCTTTAGGGTGACCATGACATGGGGAAAGCCATATTAGAATATATTAATAAACTGACATTATAAATTTTATGAAAGGATTTCCTTGGGACTTATTAGCTAGAAGGAAAAAAAATGTCAGAATCTCATCAGCTTGGCAATGCTAAAAAGAACAAACTTTAATTTGCATTTTTTTTTTTTTACCCAAAACAACTTTATCTGTAGCTTTCAGACATATATACAACACAGGTATGCTACAGCTATAAGGCGGGACAATGGATTTCTCCATGACCACAGGACAGTGAAAACCAAAAGGGACTTCACTTGCTCTGAATGTTTTCTTCCTTACAAAGACTGCTGACCAATCTGTCTTCTCTCCTAAAATTACAAAATGTTTTATTTAGCATCATTTTAGTTCCGAGATCACACAGTTAAAACACAACTGGTGCTTCCTGGAAACTGAAAAGAATACTCAGTAACACAAAATAAAGAATTTAGTCACTAAATTGTTAAGGTATTGGTTGTTGATTGTTCATTTTTCGGCCATCATAAAATACAAGATAAAGTTTAATAGGACAAACTAAAAAGAGATAAGGTTTCAGACAGGAAAATAAAAGTATATTAATGTAAACCCATGTTCCTAATAAAACAAGGAATACCTAGGACAACTAAATTAATAGATAAAATTTACAAACAGGAAGATAAATAGTGTGACACTATTTTATCCTTAGATGTAAACTTTTAAAACATATTCTTGAGCTGAGCATGGTGGCATATTCCTGTAATCCCAGCACTCAGGAGGCTGAGGCAGGAAGATTGTTGCAAGTTTGAGACCAGCCTAAACTACAGAGTGAGCTCAAGTCAAAAAACAAAACAAAACAAAACAAAAAAAACTTTTGGTTTCAGTATTTTGTGAAAAATTTAAAACAGCATAACATTCAATTATAAAAGCAATAACGCACTTAAAAGTAATTTCTTTTTTTTTGTTTTTTTTTCTTTTTTTGGTACCGGGGATCGAACTCACGACCTCACGCTTGCCAGGCAGGCGCTTAAGCCACTGAGCTAAATCCCCGGCTCTTAAAAGTAATTTCAGTACACAGAAATAACTACACTCAAATAGGTGGCTCAAAGCCCTTGGCTTTAATTACAATGGACTTTGTTAAAGCGGAACCCTCCAGCATTTCAACACAATTAGGCTAAATTACTTAACTCAAAAACTGTAAAATGTCTATGTAAGAAATGTAATACATTAACTTCAAAAATATATTTTATTAATGTTTTCAAATAATAAATCACCATTTTTCTCAGGAGAATAAGTTTACATTTTCTACATGTTTTAGTGCATAAAATTACTAAGAAAAGTTAAATAACAACGTTCTTGACACAAAGAATTTTAGTTTCAATTTTTCATTTGTGATTATTTTATACATCAGTTCTGTACACATGCATTATAGAATATGCCTTATGACTGAGAATTTTTTAAACTGGAAAATTTTCCAGTTTTAGACCTAAAAGCAGCTTGTATGTTTTTAAGGTCAGAGAGGGAGGTATCTTTAAAATAGGTGGCCCATTTGTTTTAGAAGTAGTTCCTTTAGAAAACTACTTTAGGTATACAGATTTTAAATCTTAGAGATCTGAATTAAGAAATCCACATAGGGGATGTTGCAAAGTGAAATCTTGTATGCTATTATTTGTTACAGTTAAGAGTAAGATGTAAGGGCTGGGGATTTAGCTCAATGTCGTACTTACTGCCTGGCAAGCGCAGTCTTGAGTTTAATCCTTGGTACAAAAAAAAGAGAGAATTTTGATTTTAGAGCTGAGTGTAGTGGCACACTCCGGTAATCCCAGGACTTGGGAGGCTGAGGCAGGGGGATTGTTGCAAGTTCGAAACCAGCCTGGGCTACAAAATGAGCTCAAGGCCAGCCTGAACTGCATAGTGAGACCCCGTCTCAAAAAGACTGAAATGAAATGAAATGAAATGAAATGAAATGAAATGAAATGAAATGAAATGAAATAAAACAGTGTAGAGGCCAGAGATTTGTCTCAGTAACTCAAGCACTTGCCTGGTAAGCACAAGGTTGTGAGTTCCATCCTCTGTGCAAAAAAAAAAAAAAAAAAAAAAAAAAAGAGTGAGGTATATATTTTAGCAGAAGTATTTCTTTGTTTTTGTTTTCTTTCCTATAGGGAAGTTGTCCTCTTCCCCACCCTTTTGCTCCTAGAACTAAGGACTTAAACCAGGACTGGGGCCTTTGAATTGAGTTATATACTCAGGTTTTTTTTGTCACTGTTGTATGTTTTATCTTTTCTTTTAGTATTTCATTTTGAGGGTCTTGCTAAGTCACTAAACTACCCTGGCTGGTGGGTTCAAACTTGCAAATCTCATGGCTTAGCCTCTCGAATGTTAGAAGTACATGCATGCACCAAACAACCCAATTTTTATACAGAGTTTTAGTTAGAATGTATAGAAATGATTGTTCATATAAATCTGTGTGTGTGTGCATGTTTCATGTATAGGCATGTATCAACCCAATCAATTCCTATCAAGAGTTTTAGATGGTACATTTATGTAGAAATGACTGTTCTCAGAACAGTGTGTGTGCATGTTTCATTCATGTGTTCCTGTATCATAGGAGATTTGGGGCAGGAAACAGATCATAGGCCTGATCTCTTTTCTACTCAAGACTGAAGAGGCCGGCCATACATTATGTAATTTATTGTTATACTTGGTTGGCAGTTGTATAGGAAAAGGCAGCAGAGAGACCGGTAAGGAAATAGATGCATGCCTCAGTAAGCTTTCTGTCAAATCCTGACAAGAAAGAGTTAAACTCTTGCTAGAGGAAGCAACTAAGAATACAAGTAAGACAACCATAAGCAACAAGGCTTTGCCAGACCCCTCAGCTAAAGTTAGTGCCCCTCACCACCATGCAGTAAGGTACAAAGAAGACAAAAAGTGGAGGAGCTACATAACAGAAAAAACTCACTTAGTATATAAAATATATACTCACACCTGGACATATACACGTGTGTATATGCATAAACATTCTCTCCCTATGTTTCCTTTATGTAAAATCCTTTAACAAACCGATAAATTTCAGAGATATGGCCTGACAGGACAAAGAAAACCAAATAAAGCTCACCTAGAAATTTACACATAGACAACGGAGGGTGCCAGGGCCTAAAATACCCAATCTGGTTGTAACAAACTCAGGGGGTTAGGGGTTCTGCTATACTAATAAAAGGGCTAAAGACAAAGGTCCTTGGGATTTTCTGGCTGTGGACACCCAACTCTCTCACGGGGTAGTTTTCTGTATGCTCCTTTCCTGGAAATAAAGTGTTTTTATTCTCCCTTCGAAACTTTATATTTCTAATTCTTTATTGATATAAGTTTATGATTCCTGGTTGGCTGCAGTGTTACAGCAGAGTGCACACCCGCCTGGATGTATCTAGGCTCATCCCTGAGGGCAGAAATAGGCTTTCTCTTGAAGGGAATGCATTGGAATTAAGTGAAACTTCATAGAAGAGGAGCTGTAAATAGCAGAAGGAGGACAACAACTCTGTTTAGGAATAGAAACTGAGAAGCATAATGTAAGTAGGCCTGCAGTCCCAAGCAAGGCTTAAAGAAGCTCAAGGAGGGAACGCCAAAAAATGAAGCAGGAAGAAGACTGAAAAACCAGAAAGGCTGCATATGAATAAAAATGCTTTAAGCATAGCCATTTCTGAAAACAGCTGAATGTTAGACTTTTAATATGGCACTTTTATTTCCCCCTAGTATCTATAAAATAGATACTAAAATTTTAAGACAAAATTTTACAAATGTGATAAAAATTATCAATATGTGAATATGAATGAAGGGTATAAGGACTTTATTTTGCACATTCTTGCAACTCTTCTATAACTCTTTTGTAACTGCACAATAACCTTCAAATAAATAGCTGGAAAGAAAAAGCTATAGGTCTACAACCTACTATCATTTGCAGTTTTAAAGGAAGGATTAAGAAGGCTGTTCTACACTGCAAAAAGAATGGACAAGAAATGAACTACTGAATAATCTATTCCAGCACTGCTAAAGAAAAAATACTTCCAAATTATTTTTTTTAAATTTAAAAACTCAACATAACACTGATATTATAAGATAGCACAAAGATAAAGATCGATCTTGTATGTGAATATTAGTATAAACATTTTCAGAAAAATACTGCAATACAGAATCAGTAGAACACTAAAAGAACATATCAGAACCAAGAGAAATTCAAGTCTAAGAACAGATTGTTCAACATAGCAAAAATCTGTTACTATAATTCATAATATTATAGATCAAAAGAGAAAATATCATACGATTATCTTCAGATGTTGAATAAATAACCAATAAAATTTAATAAAGAAAAAATAATTCTATTCCTATTAGATGCTAAGAAAAATGAAAGATATAAATATTATGAGAACAAATAAAAAATTTATTCATTGCAAATAATGAGGTCAAATACCTAGAAACCTAAAAGAATCAAGAGAAAAATGATTAATAGAATATTTAAGTATTAACTAAGAGTTTAAGAGTTTAAGAAAATGGCTAACTATAAATTCTGATGAAAAAAGTTTGGTGCTTGGAAATACCAAACAGCAATAAAACAGGAGACAACACAGAAAGAGGTTAAATATAAATGAGAATTGAGTCAATGTGTAATTTTGTATACATATCCCTTTTTGCACAAATATGATTTTGGGGTAGGGAACTCTAAAGAATACATAGAGAAAATTTCTTTTAAAAATATGCAAGAGTTTCTCATAGGAATAGCAAATTTCCTGGATCTTAAACTAGTGTTATTAGACAAAATCTAGAGAGCAGCTAAGACTTTAATACACACAGTTTACTGATGTTCTCTGATGTTGGGGTTGGTGAGAGGGTGAAAAGGAAGAAGAGAAAATAAATTACACATACATATATATTGGTATAAAAAAATAATTGGCCAAACCCACAAATGAGGAAAAGTTTCTACTGATGGTTAGGTTAAGATTCAGAGTAATGTGCTTTTCAACTGAACTTTCAATAGTTGATTTTTAAATTTGTAACAATTTTAAATTTGTAATATTGTGGAAACTATGTACTATATAACTCATTTCAAGGTAATAAGTCAGACGATATATAAAAAAATGATTAATTTCTTGAGGAAAAATAGTTCACTCAATGAAAAATACCCCATGACTGTAAATTTCAAAGCATAGAAAAAAGAATATGGAACATGGATGCTAATATTTACAAGAATTTTAAGTTATATCTCTGATGTACACAATAATATAGTTTTATTCAAAATCTCTGTTGAGGTTAAAACCTAATCACACTATGGTTAAAAAAAAAAAAACCAAAAAACAGAAAACCCCTAAGATATTTAGGTGTAATGTGAATTGCTCAGATGCATATATATTGTTCATTCAAACGGTCTTTTTTTGGGGGGGGGTTGTTTTTTAGGAAATCAAATGTATTATGATTCTAGTTATTTTCTCCAAAGGTGTTGTACAACCAATATTTAACTAATTGCTTGAAATTGAGGGCCAACATAACACAAAGGACACAACTGCAGATACAGATGGAAAAGAAATACAGAAGATAAGACAAAGGCAGCTGAGTAGGAAATAAAAGGAATAGTTTAATCTTAATCATATCCTAAGACTTTGAAAATGTATTATACCTCTGGATCACTCATCAAAACTCCCTAATTCTAATTCAATAGACATGGACTATTAAAATAAGGGTATCTAAAGTGACCCTCACATGGATGGCTCTTAAGCTGTGTTTAGAGATTAACTAATGTTTCCATCTCAGAAAAAATACTGGAGTGTTTTGCCTAGCTTTTGGTTATTTTATCACAGGAATAGGAGGAGAAATCAAAAGGACACTTCCAAGAGTCTGTTCTTTAACTGATAGGTCAACTGATTGATTGCTGTAATGGGGAATGAACCTAGGGCTTTGCCATGCTGCGCAAGTGACCTATCACTGACATATATCTCAATTCTTTTTAAAAACTTTATCTCAGATTTTGAGTCAGGGTCTTGCTAAATTGCCTGGGCTGGCTTAAACTTGTGATTCTCCACCCTCTTGAGTAGTTGAAAATATAAGCACATGTCACTATGCCAGGCCTTATTCTTAAACTTCTTAATCATTTCTGAGGTATGTTCCAAGACTAATCTTTAAGTAAAATTTCAAGGTGACATAAATATAAAGGATTCAATTTTGTTAAATAGTATGTAGAATGAGTTTATTAAAAGTAGAATTGATTCCTAACTTCACAATTTATTCAGATAAAGCAGCCATATCACAGAAGACTAATTTGAGAAGTTTAATAAAGGCACTAAAAGAGAATCTATTTTACATGTTGCTTTGATTACCTGTTATCCCAGCAGATAACTGTCTGACAACTGGAAGAATGAATAATTTATATCACTAAAATTTCCAGATATAATGAACACAAAGAAACCATATATAATGGATTCTTGAAATAAAACTGCATGAAAAACACAAAATTACCTGTGGAACATAATAACACTGTGAATTTGTTGATGACAATGTAAATGAAAGGGTCTTTCAAAAGATCACTAAAATAAGTACTCAAAAATAAATAACAGACAATGGGTATTTGCATTTGGCACACCTGTTACTGCCATTAACAACTACGTATCAGTTCAGCTAGAGATTTTATAAAAGATCAAATAAATTAATCTCTTAGCATTGCATATAACTGCAGGGTGATGCTTTATATTCTTTTAAAATGTGACAACACTATAATTTGAATACAGGGTTGGAAATAAGAATACTTTCCATAAATAAATAAATACAAAGAATTTACAGTGATATTAAATGTATTTGAGTTATTTAATGACACATATAAATTATGGTGTAATGAAGTAAGTAAACAAAGCCACCACATATTTGAGACAAAAGGAAACTTGTCAAAACAAGGAATCAAATGAAAATCAAGCAAACACAAAACAATGAGTAGATTCAGAGACAATTTTTTTTGCATGGCTATTACAATGCTTTCAGTTGAATAAGGACTTAAATTAATCTGTAAATTCAAGTGTTGATATATAACAATCATTTTAGAACCATAAAGTCAAAAACCTGTCTGGTAATTTTTGATTAATTAAGCAATGGCAGAGATTCGCTACTCAGGTTCACAGCTGATGTCCTTTTAAGATGTTTCTTGCATATATTGTTAAGCAAGTAAAAAGTCTTGCCTTTAAAAATGAAAAATGTCTTTTTAAAAATAAAAGTAAAACTTAAAAGACATCTTATATCAGTAGCCACAATTGAGAAAAAATAAAGCCCTCATAAGCTTAGTGGACAGTTTTCAAAGGTTAAAATATACAGGAAAACCAGCAAAGCCAGTGATTAGGCTGGAGCACAATCTGCAGGAGTGAGAAAAAAAGTGAATCTAAAAAAAAAAGGCTGTAAACTCAGTTTTGTTATTCTAAGAAAAAGACAGAATGTTTTAAAAATAATTTTTTAACTTAAACAGGCTTAGGTTATACAGGAAAAAAGACTACGGAGGTCTAAGAAAATCAATATTTTAAAAGTATTTCTTAGTTAAAAATAAGTTTCATATGTTTAGTAACATTTAGAAAGATGATTCTTAGTCTAAAAAGCAATCATCTCATATATAGGAAGTCTTTCCTGAGTTCAAGCTACAGTTTTCTTCCCTAAAGTAGAATTTATATGTTATTTCTATATTAAACATAGTTGTAGGTAATTTCTCCTTAAATGCAATGCCACTATTAACTCTAAGACAATGTTATAGCAAGATAAAACATATTTGGTTTCTGACACTTTAAGGATACTCCTTTGTTTTCCCAATATAACTAAATATATTATCAAATAACTTCCATGTTCTTTCCCTTCCTTTGACTTTTAGTACAATAATGGTTTCACATTTCTTAGATGAATCTATGTAGAGAACAGGCTCCAAAGTGCATAGTACATTAATTATTACTTTAGAAATTCAAATTTAATCTATAAAAAGAAATGAGATTGTCAAGATTATAAGGTCATCATGTGCTAGTCACAGTCCTCATGTATTAAATATTACCCATGTCAAAATTAAAAATTAATTCTTGCTTTGTGGAACTAGTTGATTAGAGAAAATCTAATACATCTTAACTTCAAGAAAACTTAATGAAAATGTTATGTAAGAAAGTCAAATAAATTTCAAATTGGGTTAATCAACATAAATGTTACTTACAAAGTATTAACAAGTATAACAAACAATAATAAATGAGTTTTTATGAGAAAATGCATGTTAAGCCCTAATCTAGGCTTGGGGTTCTTTTGAAATAGTAGTTAAGGCCCTTGGCCAGCAGAGAACACCTTGGGACCGGAGCTCTCCTGCGGGACCAGCTAGGCCCGCCCTCCGCCCCCAGAGAACACCGCAGGGCCCAGCATTCTCTGGGCCTGCCCAACCAGCTAGGCCCACCTTCCTCCTGCAAGGAACATCCAGGAGGCTGGTTGTGGAGGGCCGAAGCTGCCTGAGATCACATCTGCTGGATCCGCCCTTCCAACAGGAATACTGGACTACAGTGGACTACCATGCTGCCTCGATGAGAGGCTCAGGAACCCCTTACCCAAACAGAAGACCCCCATCAAGCTTCAGTCAGTGTGGTGAGTTTGCCCCATAAAATAGAGGTTTGCAGTGGGTAATGGGGCAGAAGTGAAACTCCCTCCAAGTGTTAGACCTTGGCTAACCTGGCAACAGAGTGGGTAACCCACTCCCCTCACACAGAGGACATCACACAGGTTGAGGAGTGTGCCAATATTGCCCCACCCCAATTTAGAGGAAGTTAAAACAACTTATGAGACCCCCAGTGACACAGTGGGGCCTCAGGTGACACAAACACTATAACCAGGGAGACCTGGTGACCTGCCATAACCTGAAGATATAACAATAGCAGGAACAAAGAGTGGCCCTACATCAATACTTCTGGTCTAGTTAGCTCAGAAAGAATGTAGGACTCACCGAACAGACACAGTAGGAGGAATTAAGGAGACTGGATCTCCTCTTCATTGTGGGACCCAGCAATTTGACAAATATCAACCACACAGTAGAACCCTGAAATACACACTACAAAAAGTTGTGACTATTGGAATAGAAACACCAGAAATTTACCCAAAAGGTGAAAATGACTAAATGAAAAGACAAAATGCAGACCTGAACATCTAATCCATCAGGGCTAAGTGCAGGCGATAATGAAATAGAGGACCCTAAAATTCATACACCAGAAATCTCTGAAAAGATAGCAAATGAAGTAAAGAAACGAATCCACAAGGCTAAGGAGGAACTCAAATTAGAAATAATGTCATATATAAAGACAAAAGTAACAGCCTTAGTAAATGAGCTGCTCAACATAGCTAGAGAAGAAATAGATAAGAAATTACAGGAGCATGGGAAATTGATTGAAACTTTGAATGAACAATGCAGAAAACAAGCAGAATCTATGAAACAAAGTGAAAGAGATATATAAAAAGCAAAAAATTGTATTGAAAGCCTATAAGCCATTTAAATGAAGCTGAGGACAGAATCTCAGACCTTGAGGACAGGATTACAGATAGCGAACTTGAAAGGGTAGAACTTGCAAAAAAACAAAGCAGCATGAAATGACAATCGAACAACTACAAGATGACGCCAGGAGAAACAATGTTAGAGTAATAGGCATTAGTGAGGAGGCAGGAGACAACAAAGGATATAGTTAAACTGTTCACAGAAATAAGGGCAGAAAATTTCCCAAACATGGGGGAAAAATTGGATATACAAGTATGTGAGGCATATAAAACGCCACACAGTCATAACCAACATAAACCTACACCTAGACATGTAATAATTAAGATCTCAGACATACAGCATAAAAATAGAATACTAAAAGCTGTTAGAGAAAAGACACAACTCACCTAACCAAGAAAGCCTATTAGAATCACAGCAGACTTCTCAGGACAAACCTTCAGGTTAAGACGAGCTTGGAGTGAAATATTTAAAGCCCTAAAAGAAAACAACTGTCAACCCAGACTGAAGTACCCAGAAAAACTGTCTTTCAAATTTAATGGACAAACAATATACTTCCATGACAAAGAACAACTAAAGGAATTCATATCCACCAAAGCAACCTTAGAAAGAGTGCTAAAGGAAATCCTAGGTAGGGATAAAAATGACCAAAATCTCCAGAACAACAACAGAAAGAAATTACCAGGCTGGACAAGAAAGTAAACAAGGGAGAAAAAAGGGAAACTAACAACAGTAACACAACATGCCAAAGTCAGGCCAGTACATATCAGTGATATCCATCAATGTAAATGGGCTCAATTCACATATCAAAAGAAACAGGTTGACAGAATACATCAAGAAACAAGATCCCACAATATGCTGTACACAAGAAACACATCTGACTCAAAAAGAAACTCATAGATTAAAAGTCAAAGGATAGAAAATAGTATTCTATGCAATGGAAACCCAGAAAAAAGCAGGGGTAACTATTCTCTTTGCAGACAATGTGAACTTCAAACTTAACATGATTAAAAGAGACATGGAAGGTCACTACATACTTGTAAGTGGAAAAACTCAAGAGGAAGAACTAACAATTATAAATATATATGCACCAAACACAGGAGCATCCATAGCCCCACCCTTTACCCCCAGGAAGTCTCCGAGAGACCAGCATCGCAGCCTATCTCCTTGGGACCCGAACCTCTCGGACCCGCAGAGTGGCCTGGGCTGTTTAGATTGGGAATATTGTGGACACTGGCATCTTGGCCAGGTCTGTTTGGGACCGGGAACTTTGCAGAAAGCAACATTCTGGACTGACCCTTGGGGACCTGTAGGCCCACCCTTCACTTGCAGGGAACCTCCTGGAGACCTGCTTGGGACAAAGCATGGTAGCCTGGCCAGCCTGAGATTCCACAGGCTCCGGGGTGACCACACCCAGCATTCGCCTTACAACTTAGGGAGCCAGGAGCCCACAGAGGGGAGTTAGGACCCTGTGAGGAAGCCAAGGGAGCCACTGCCACTCCAGGAACTGAGGATGTAAGAGGTAATTCGCCACACATGCAGAGAAAGCTTTGGAACACTGCTCAAAGAAAGGAAATATAGAAAAATGACAAAAGAAAAGACCAAAAGGCAGGCTCAAAGACCTAGCCCTCCCCAAAGAAAGGTTAGAAGCCGTGTACATAGAAGAAAACAGAAGCCATACACCTGAAATGTCTGAAATGATATCAAATGAAATAAATATGCAAATAGGGAAAGCTATGAAGAAATTCAAATCAGAAATACTTGCCCAGGTAAAAGAAGAATTGATAAAAATAGTGAAAGAAATACTGAACACATCTAGTGAAAACACAGCTAAAAAATTAGAGGAACAAACCAAACAGATAGAATCCCTCAAAGAACAATATAAGAAACAAACAGAATGCATAAAGCAGATTCAAAGAGATATACAGGAAATCAAAAATTCTATTGAAAGCTGTAAAAACTGCCTCAATGAAAGTGAAGATAGAATTTCAGACCTCGAAGATAAGATTGCAGCCAGTGAGCAGGAAAGACAAGATCTTTTAAAAATAACA